>NW_022045860.1:285622-314286 GCF_001654015.2 Drosophila navojoa | reverse complement strand
AAATATAAAATATAAAATATAAAATATGAAATATAAAATATAAAATATAAAATATGAAATATAAAATATGAAATATAAAAAATATAATAAAAAATATGACATGAAAAATAAAAGATAATATATAAAATATAAAATACAAAATATAAAATACAGAATATAAAAGATAAAAAATAAAATATTAAATATAAAGTATAGAATATTAAATAGAAATAGGTTAATAATGGAAATAGTTTAATAATGGGAAGAAAATATCTTGAAGCTTATTTATGAATGAATATTCTTATAATGGATGTGAAGCCTCAAATCTAAGGCTAGGGCATGAATGAAGAGTTCACTGTAGTGCCAATTCAACAATTTTTAAATATAATAATTATTATTATTAATAATATGTTAAGCCGAAATATATAGATATATTGCCAGAGCACTCAATTTATTTACCTACACACTCTTAATTCCGTAAGATCTTCATCATGTTGAGTGTTATCAAAGATCCTCTTCATATATCTTGTTTCAATAGGCTCTGCACTTGGCTCAACATGATCTAAACTGAAGTTGCACATATTAATAACTCGAAAAGCTGCTCAAGCGCTCATCGTCTATGTTCAATTGAAAATTAGCCTGCACTAGCTCAAGTTCAACTACCACAAATCGAAGTTCAAGTCGAGAAATCGTGTACAGTCCAGTGTAGAGCTCAGCCATGGCCTCTGGTCAGACAAATAGCCACTTAGAGCAGAGAGTTAAACTGCAATTAACAAGCAGCAAAAGCGTTTAAGCATTTTAGCCAACGGCATCTCTAGACCTTTTCGAGAGCAGTCACAAAAAAAAAAAAACAACAACGAAAAAATAGAGAAACAGAAAACAAAATGCCGCCATCAAATGTACAAGTCATAAGTCAGAGCCACGTTGACCCCATGAAGATCAAAGCCTTTCTAACTGCCTGATTAATGCGACACGCTGTTCCTAATGGCCCTCGCCGCAGACAGCTCGTTCGGCGACTAACTATGCCCTAACTATGCCAATAAACTTGTCACTTTGGGCCCGACACCAAATCACAAGCAACAAATCACAAATCAAAAGTCAAACAATGATCGATCAAATGTCGGCCGCACCTTCAGCTGAGAGGCTACACTCGAAGAAAAAATCAAGCAACATGAGAACTAGCAAATGTGTGCACAGACAATATAAATGTGGAAAGGCGGGCGTTGCTTGTTAGAAACTCGATAAAAATCGATAGTAGCTGTCAGTATGAAAGTAAATTTTGTAAGTCTAATAAAATTTAAATTTGGCCAAGCTTTGTCTATGTATGAGACATACGTATTTATTTTCATAGCATATTTTATGCTAAGCATGCAAGATCGATAAATATTGATTAGTAACTGTCTATACGAAAGTAAAAGTTAATGAAAGTTAAATTTTGATAAGCTTTGTGGCTGGCAAATGTAGATTAATTTGTTAGCATAAGCTACGTTTCTTTATAAAAAACGATAAATATTCATTTGCTAGTTAGGTTTCATAATAAAAAAAACGATAAATCGTTTATTTATTGTATATAAAGTTCTTGTAGCTGCAGATGCCTTAGGTTTGTCTGTAGTTAAAAAATATTAATTAATGATCACATTTACTAATATACCAAAAATCTATAAATATTATTCGATAAAGGAAAATCGATTATTATCGAAAAATAAATAGCTCTTCTTAATGCATATCTCAGCATTTCTTATATGAAGCTAAGCTAAGATAAGGCAAACTCAGCTTAATATTTATTTCTAAATATTTTAAATTTTAATTTAACGCTTAAATCTCTAAATTTACTGACAGTAAAAAACAAAAAAAATAATAATAAATATAATAATCAGAGTATCAATTATAGATGAGGGACAGACTCAACCTCGCTTAACACCTGAGAGCGTGGCGCAATTCAGTTTGAAATTATTCACTCTCTGTACATTTTGTGCTTTGGATTATGCAAATCGTGAATTCATTCGATTTGAAAATGATGAGACGGTGAGACGATTCAATCGGTCAACGATTCGACTTGCTGTTTGATGATCTCATCTGATGCTGCTCATGTGGCACGTGGCCAGCGCCAGATTCATTAAAATGTTATTTCAGTCAGCACTCACTTTTCTACAGCCTCTTCTTTCGCTTATTTTTCGCATTATTAATGAAGATATAAATAAGAGTTCCTCTACTTGACTTTACATACGTTTTTTTTTTCTTCTTCCATTTGTATTCGTCGCTCGCCAGCTGCATTTGCCGTCAGTTTTCATTTGCTTTAATTAAAACGGAATTGCAACTGAGGCTGGATTGCAGGTCAAGTGTCCGGCTGTCCAGCTGTCCGCCGTATCAATTTGCGGTACAGGCTCGTCAAAGTGTTGCGAGCAATCATAATTGTTGCTTATCTATCTATTCTTCAGGTCAATATTTATCTTGACCAACTGTTAATTCGCTCGACTCCAAGTTTCCTTTTCTCTTTCTCTGTTTGACAAAAGTTTTCAAACAACAAACATTTCATTAACTGTACTTTATAGTTTACCATGTTGTTAACTATTTTAGCTACAATAAAGGATATAACTTTAGCCTTTGACTGTTTTGGTGCATGTGCGATATTTGCTTTCGCCCCGGCTACAATATGCAAGTTTTTAATTGCCTTTTGATAAGCCAGCCAAAGTTTGTAAGCTACAAAATTGATTGAGTATGTGTTGTGTGTAGAGCAATTTTGCATTAATCTGTAAACACTATAGAGATGGGTGGGGTATTTGCTGAAATGTTTAAAGTAAACTATGTAAATTTTCAATTTATTTTTTATTTTGCTAACGCTTTGATCTCGGAACCTATAAGAGCTAGAGACTTGAAATTAGTATTATAGGTGCCTCTATAGGACTTGCAGACTAAGTTTGTTTCAAAAAATCGATAACTCTACCAGTTTTAGTGTTATCGAGTAAAAATCTTGACAAAAATCAGTTATAAAATGATATCTCGTAAATTTTTAGAGCTAGAGTATCCAAATTTGGTATGCAGGTGCATATGTATTTGATACAATTTTGATTTTTGTTGTATTTGGAATACAGTACCCAAATCCGCCCCTTCCCCATTAAATTTACCGTTTTAGCTGATTTATATGCATTTTATGTACCTCCCATGTACAATTCATAGGCAAGTAAAACTTTGTTTACTATATTATTGCTCATAATTCCCAAGTAGTCGAGAGTAAATATCTAAATAGTTTCCTGTTTTGCCCCACTTTTCATTGAACTACCCAATTTTTTGCGCACTAAAGCTCAGACAGAATCAAACGTAAACAAAAAACAAACTGCAATTAAAACGTAAATATTTTTTATAAACATTTTCGCGCATTTAACTAAACTATTTTGTAGCTGTCAGGCTAAACAAAACGTAAAAGCCCACGCACAAATTCCAGATATATATATAAACTAGATCTATATATATATATATGTATAAGCTCTATCTGCTTTGTTTAAAAGCCAAACACTTTAGCAATCAACTGCAGTGAAATTGAAATGTTTTTAATTAGTTTGTGGTACACTTTAAATCTGTGTGTGTGTGTGCATCTGTATCTGTATCTGATGCTGTGTATTTGTATCTGTCAGATACTTATTGGCTATGGCCCGCACACGCTCGTTTCGCAATTTGTGCGTTTTGATTTACACAAGTTTTATGTTAATCGAAAATGAAATTTTATTTGTTTTCCTCTTCAATTTTCCGTGTGTTTCCCTCCCCTCTCACTTTGTTCTCATGCGTAAGTTTTGTGCAAATATTTGGCCATATGCTGCTCATCAATTTTTTTTGTTAGGCTCATGTTTTATGTCCGAAAAATGTTGTTGTTTTATATTATAGTTGTTGCTGTTGTTGTTGTTCTGTTTTTGTTTGCGGCTTGTCCCATAAACTTGTTTGCCCACAGCCACACTTTGGCGACAGAACAATGTTGTAAATTTTCCAAACATGCCACCAAGCGGCAGGCCAACGACATTCCCCGCCAGCCCGCACCGCACTTGAGTGCGAGCCCACCTCATCAGAGCTGAAATCAAATTAATAAAAGTTGTTGCTGTTGCCGTTGGTAATTTGAGCTGCCTGCGGGTGACAGACAGCGCGCTTCACTGCATTCTTCACTCGTGCTCCGGCAATGGGTATTTCGAATTAAAGAGTTGATGTGTAACAGGATAGCCAATGTCATAATGGATATACATACATATATTTGATCCTGATTTATTGAGATTTTAAGAATGTTGTGGAATTCTCTTAGTATACATCTCCTTCTACAACTCTCTACATTTATCTCCCTTCTGGTTTTATGACTCCGTTGCTCTATCATTCTGTCACTCCATAGGTCCCTGACTATTTTTCTCTATATCTTTTATATGTTTTCCCCGAGAGAGACTATAATCTAACTTTTTCTCTCTCTCTGTCTCTCCTTATGTTTGCCTCTATATGTTTCTCTCATTCTTTTCATCGGAGACTCAGCATCATCATCATCATTATCATAATCTCTCTATCTATTGCACTTTCAAATTCTCTTTCTCTCTCTCTCTCTTTTAATATAACCCATTCTCTCTCTCTCTATTTCTGTCTCTATCTCTGATTCTTTCTTTCTCTCTTTCTGTATCTATCTCTGATTCTCTCTCTCCCTCAATCTCTTATTTTCTCTCTCTTTCTCTTTCTGTCTCTATCTCTGATTCTCTCTCTCATTCAATTTATTTTATTCTCTCTCTCTCTCTCTCTCTCTCTCTCTCTCACTCAATATCATTTACTCTCTCTCTCTCTCTTTGTTCTATTCTCCCTCTCGTATGCTCCCTTACACCTTCGTTCTCTCTTCTCTCTCAATCCCTTCCTCTCTATTCATCTTCATCTCAGTATAGCAAATCTTTTAGTTTTTTTGGTGAAATTTGATTTCTGAAATATTCTAATTGCTCTATATTCCTACGGTATTTCCTGCACATCATTTTTCGACTCGTAACCTTCACTCTATATGTAGCATTTATTGCATTAGTAGCCTCACCCTTTTACCTACTAATTGACAACTGCTCTGACACTCAACTGTCGCTTGTCGCTTGTCCCACATGCCCCTTTCTCTGCGATTCTCATTATATTACTCATTTGCGCTCAGCTATTTTTAGTTGCAATGCAGCTGATTGAATGTCAACGTATCTTATATACAGATATATGTCAAATGTCAAATGCAATTTAAATGCAATTAGCTGATAGTTGAGCTGCGTGCAAAATGCCTTTTAATTGACCCAACAACAACAACGACATTTTACCTCTATCTCTCTCCCTCTCTTTTTCGATTTACGATTTTACATTTAATATGTCATTTGTTATTTTTGATCTTTGTGGTCGTTGTCTATCGCTCATACTCTGAAATTTCATGATTCCATGAATCATAGCTATTTGTTATTCATGGACTTTTTCCCCTAAATCTCATTCTACATTTTTTTTTCTCTCTCTCTCTCTCTGTCTATCCATCTATCTCTCTGTATGTTACTCAATTCATTGCTCGTATGTTATCAACGCAATCATAGATTATTTTTGGTCAATTGCGAGAGTTATGCGTGTTTTATTTGTATTTTCCCATACACGTAATCGTCGGAATTGTCTATCGTAATTGACTTTGACTTTGATGTACGCGTGCAAACTGTCAAACGGCTGACCGAAGGGCGGTCGTAATAGAAGTGGGGTGAGGTTCCAAGGGAGTTACAAATACTGCGTGAATGGGTGAGGGATTTAGCTTTAATCATTGTGGTATTGGAGTTTGCTTAATATATATACAAGCAATGATAAAAATTGAGTATTAAAAGTTTATTTAGAGTTAAATAGAATATTTTATATATTTAGTACTGTAAAGTAAACAACATGTAATATTTCTTGAGATTTAAGAACATTAAGAAAGAAAGAAAAAAACAAAATAAAAATACATAAATAACTAAATAAATAAATTTAAGAAAAATAAAAAATAATTATAAATAAATAAGTAATAAAAAATAAATAAAGCATAAAAAATAAATAAATAATAAAAAAAAATATATATAATAAAAAATAAATAAATAATAAAAATTAATAATATTACTTAAATTATATTACTTAATAATATTACTTATTTATTTTTTATTATTTAGTAATAAAAAATAAATAAGTAATAAAGAATAAATAAATTATAAAAAATAAAAAAATAATAAAAAAAATAAATAAATAATAAAAAATAAAAATAATAAAAAAAAAGAATTTAAAAAAAGGAAAAAAAAAAAAATAAAAGCGTTTGAAAATTAAAATAAATAATATATAATTCATAGTCTACATAATATAAAAGAATGCAAACGTTTATTTTATTCTTATATTTTGATATACATAAACATACATATCTATTATTCAATCGTCGTAATTATTCAAAGTTAAGGCAAAACTTTTGCACTTGTGTAAACTTTTCGTAAATAATAATTTTTCAATGAGAATCTCAATAGTTTTGATTGAAGTTGTTCAAGTCTAACGAGTTAGTCCAGAGTATAAGTTTCTCGAAAAGATTTGATGACTGCACATCATAAATCCAAAGTCAACAACTATCTACAGCAGAGTTAAAGTTGCGCCGCACTTTTCACATCTAGTTGTCACCTTTTTTTTAGTTTTTAGATTATATATATATATTTTTTTTTGGCATTGGCTGCGCTTCAGTGCCACAGCTGTCATTCAGAGACACACACACACACACACGCACATATACATACAGAGGGAGAGAGAAACCCACTCGCAGCAATGCCAATGTGATACGCTCACGTTTTCTATTGCCTGCGCAACGTTGCGTATACGTAATGTGATTTGAATTTGAATTTTGTGCATGTGCAGTGAACGCTTTGCTGCGCTCTGCCAAACGGCAGCGACACCGGCGACACTGCAATAGCTAAATGGAATTTTTAATAATAACAGAGCAATAGATGAATACCCTATGGGGTGGGGGTAGTAGAGGGAGCTTATCGGGTATAGAGATATGGCTTATAATTAATAGATAATTAAGTAGATAATGAATGTAGCATATTGGAATTTAATTTGGTATATAAATTGATATTAGTTGTTATGCTTGTTTAAAGAGTAATTAGAATTACATATAGATATACGTTAAAAGATATACGCTATATGAGCTCAAGAACGTATGGTTCAGTTGGGCTTAGATAGCTTGAGAGTGCATTAAACGACTCATATTGTAAATTGCTTATAGAGTTATCCTATCTGTAAGAGCCACATCTTATGAATTTTCGCTGTTTATTTTAGCTTAAAAGTGGAATCGATATTCCTAGCCTCTCAGCTTATCATAACTATAGAGGAAACTGAAATATACGCTAATTAGCTAAGGTTTGTTAGGTAGAAGCTATGAAGAATGAGAAATGTATATAAAAATAGAATGTGACAAGGGAAGCGAAAGAGAGAAAGTGAGAGGTAGAGAGAGGGTAAGAGTGGGAGAGAAAGGG
This sequence comes from Drosophila navojoa, assembly GCF_001654015.2. The sequence continues at coordinate 306,811 of NW_022045860.1, read as the reverse complement.
GTAACCAGAGAGAGAAATATAGAGAGAGGCTTATGACAGTGAAAGAGTTAGAGCAAGCGAGAGAGAGAGAGAGAGAGAGACAGAGAGATAGAGATAGATATAGAGATTATTCCTATTTCAGACTTTATATCAGACTTTCAGCTTCCTCTCCCCCTCTCTCTTTCTCTCTCTCTCTCTCTCTCTCTCTCCCTCTCTCTCTCTCCCTCCCTCCCTCTCTCTCTCTCCCTCCCTACACCTTACTCATCATATAGTGTATCTAATATCCGTTACTAACTAGCATCAATTTCCATTTAGCATTTACTATTTAGCTTTGGCCATTACCGAAGCGCCGTTGTCAAACTACGTGCCAGGCCAGGCGTAAATTTGGCAGCACCTCCCCCTCTCTCGCCCACTTTCCCCCCTTCTGGCACTGGCACTGCACGCTGTCACGCCCCCGCTGTCACTACGCCGCCAGGCAATTGGGTAGCCCACACACCTACAAACACACACACACACACACACGCACACACTCGCACGCGCCCCTGCCTTTATCTGTTGTAGTTTCTTTGTAATTACAATTAATTTCAGGTTTCATATTGCAATCAAAATCGACAGACAAGCGGAAAGGCGGCAAGGCGGACAGACCGGACGGACGGCCGCAAATTAGTTCAGTAATCGCATTGTTGTTGTGGCAATTCAAATTGTTGTTGTTGTTGTTGTTACACATTTTACTGTATTTTGTTGGCGTCACCTCAATTAGCGTCGCCTGCGACCTTCGAGCAGACATTTTTTGTAGTTTTTGTTAGCATTTTTTTCTTGATTTTTTTTTTTTTCGAAAGTGCCGAATAAAAAGTCGCACAAATTTTGCTTTAGCTATATTTAGCCATTTTAATTTTTAGCTTGGCTTTTTCTATAGCAATTTTCATTTTGGTTTAAGACGTTTCTTGGCTCCCATCTATTTTTTTTTTTTTTTGTATTCATGCTGGTTCAGTAAGGGAAAAGGGGCATATTGGTTTGACTATATATAATTGGATTTGTTTGTGGTTTAAGGCGGGAGAGTATTTGAAGCTAGAGAGGGGCAGAGAAAGAGAGAGAGAGAGAGACATAGAAACAGAGATAGAGTGAGGGAGGGAATGACTGCGACTCTTGTGTTTCGGATATTGGACTCTTGTCTAGCAGAAGCGTGATAAATTGGTAATTATTAGCAGTCTTCAAATGAAGATCTCAAAATTTGAAGCTTCCTCAATCAGAAATAAGTCTAGAAGATTGTTTCAGGCGAATCTTTTCCTGTTGTAGACTCTGCAAAGTCTAACTACGAATTGGGGCGTGGTGAATTGCATTAAATAAATATTCCAATAATTTAAGTTATTTTTATTTTATTTTAATTTAATTTAATTTTTATTTGATTTTATTTTAATTTTATTTGGTTTTATTTAAATTTTTGTTTTGTTTTTTTTTTTTTTAATTTTGATTTTATTTTGATTTTATTTTTATTTATTATTTTTATTTTTAGCTTATTTTTATTTTATTTTTTATTTTTATTTTATATTTATTTTATAATTATTTTTTTTTTTATTTTTTATTTTATAATTATTTTTTTATTTTTTTTTTTATTTTACTCTATTTTTATTTCTTATTATTTTTATTTTTTTTTTTGTATTTTTATTTTTATCTTTTTCTTTAATTTTCTAATTATTTATTTATTTATTTTATTTATTTATTTTTTGTTTATTTTTTTTTATTTCTTTATTTATTTTCGGTTTGTGAACGAGCATTAAACAGTCACCTAAGCCCAACTCACTTTGGTTATTTTGCTTTGACTTTGGCTTTTGACATGTTAATTTACTTTTTTTTTGTATTTTTTTTGGGCGTTTTCTATGCAGCTTGAAAGTTTGACATTTTAATCGAATTTATTATATATTTCTAATTTGCATTTAAATATATATATTTTTAGTATTTTTTTGCTGTTGCTTCCATTTTGCTTTCATTTAGTTTGGTCAAAGATTTCAGCGCGTTGTCACGTTGTGCAAATAAAAATTTGTTGCTCTGATTTTTGCTGTCAATTTGTTTGGCTTAGTTATCAGCACAGATATAAATACATATATGTATATACACACACATACCTATCCACTTGACTGAGCTTTAAGTGGAACACGACAATTGACAATTTACATAAGCTCCATGCATATATGAAATGAATGATATATGTATGTATATTAATAGAAAAAGTGATATAGATTGCGGCTTGGTTGTGATAGATATGATAGAGGTTTATATTCATAAATTTATATATCTATATGATAACTGGAACAGGCCGTAGGGGTAAATATCTTAGTAGTTGCAAAATAACTTTGCTAAAATGCAGTTTGCTGTTCTCCTTAGCTGGCAGTTGAGTTGCTGTGTCTAAGTGTTGAAAACTTTTAGATATATTGTATATGGTACAGACTATCTGTATTTTACTTTAAAACTTTTACAACTTTGTCATAATGCAGTTGTTTTTAGTCCTTGGCTGGCGTTCGGCACACTTTTAGTATTTTTGCTTGAGCTGAACTTTTTATTATATTAAATTTGTATTTATATATGTATGTGTTTAGAATTTATTTTTCTATATTAAATATATTCAATTTATAACAAATTAATTTAATTTTTGGAAATTTGGTTTGTTTTATTATTTTCAATTTTATTTAAATTTTTTCTATTGGTCTCGTTAATTTTTTATGGTTATGTTTTTTATTTATTTATTGTTATATTTTTATTTATTTATTGTTTTTATTTTTTTTTTATTTATTGTTTTTATTTTTTTATTTTTTTTATACATATTTATGTTTTAATTTATATAGTCTTTAAGTGTATTTTAATAGTTTTTTTTATTTTAATTATTATTTTTTTTTGTATACACTTTTTACTTTAATTACTTATTTTTCTTTGTATATATCTGTTATATATTTTTAAATAATTTGTTTGCATATTTGTTGTGCGTTTTTATAGGTGTGTTTTTATATTTTTAAAAATATATATTTAAAAATAGCTTACAGAAATATATGAAGCTCTACTAAAAAGTCTGTAAACTTTATCTGGAAACCTACCCAACTTTAGCTTAAGTCGCCATTCGATATGGCCTAAACTATTCATAAAGCTACCACACTCAAAAGACACACACACACACACACTCACACATATATAAATGTAGGTGCTTTGTCATAAATTGTATTAAGTTATGCACACGCCCCCTTGCCAGGCCGCCCATATTGATGCTGTGTCCAAATGTACAGAATTTATTTAAGAATATTTTGTTGTTGTTGTCAGCCGTATTTGTGTTGTGGATTTCGAGGGGTATTCAAGCGAGAATAACAACATACAGTGGAGCCACAAAAATGACAACAACAACAACAACAAAACAATGGAACCCAAACAACTTTCGCGAAAACTCGTTTTCCACGCGTTCGCATAAAATATTAAAAAATAAAAAAAAAATACAACATTGTTGTTGACTTTTGTTGTTGTTGTTGTTGTTGCCGCCCTTGTCGCTTATTGCCGTGGCCTGCGCTGCACCATGGAGCAGCTGCCGTTGCTAACTTTGGCTCCCTCCAAAAAGTCGAAAGCCAAAAACTGGTTTCATTCTCCTTCTCTTCTTCTTCATTTTGCGCACACACCTTAAAGAGTGAGGGAGAGAGCTAAAACGCCGTAAGCTGTAAAAAATTTAAGCAGATTTTTCTCAGCTTAAATTTTCTTCAGCTTCAGTTTCAGTATTTTCCTTAAGCTTCAGCTGCTGCTGGAAAAATTCTCGCTATTTTCTCTGGCGCCATTTAAATGTGGCTGCATTTCCGTTTACTTATTTTGTTTTGTTTTTCCTTTTCTTTTCTGCGGTTGCCTTCGGGCTGTGCCGCACAATGTTGCACGTTGCATGTCATTCACGTGCAACAGCTTCAATCCGAGTGTTTTTTCTCTCTCCCAGCTTGACACACATTCTCTACCCCCCTCTACCCCTCTCTCTCTATCTCTCTCTCTCTCTCTCTGCCTCTCTCTGTATGTCTCCCGCTCGTTATGCAACTGAAATCAAGCATGAAAAGCTGCTTCAACAATTGACCACAATTGGGACGGGCCGACAGCAGCTTGGCCCAGTCCGAGCGCCATGCGCCGCGGCTAAAAGGAAGTCAAATAGTTCTTAGCCCATTTGCCACGATTTTGCGGTATTTATAAATACGCTGCCGCAGTCGAGCAGCTACAACAACTTGGCCACTGAAGTTGAAGTTGAGAGCAGAGGAAATTCAATTAAATCCGTGCGAAAAGAAAAGTTTCAATTAAAGTTGTGGAAAAGTGAAAATATTTTTGGGAAATTGCTAAATGAAATATGGTAAAATTATGCTTTAAAAATACAGGAGAATAATACTTAGAGCTTTCTTAAATATGGACATGATTATAAGTGATTCAATATATATATAAACAAAAAAATCAATATAACCTAAAAAAAATAAAAAAAAATAAAACTAAAAAAATAAAAAAGTAAAATAAAAAAATAAAAACTAAAAAAAACACTCAAAAACAAATTAAAAAAAAAAAATAAATAAAATATAGAAAAAAAAAACTCTAAAAAACTAAAAATAAATAAATTAAAACTAAAAATAAATAAATTACAACTAAAAATAAATAAATTACAACTAAAAATAAATAAAAACTAAAAATAAATAAAAACTAAAAATAAATAAAAACTAAAAAAAAATAAATAAAAACTAAAAAAAAATAAATAAAAACTAAAAAAAAAACTAAAATAAAAACTAAAAAATAAACTCTAAAAAAAAAAACTAAAAATTAATGAAAACTCAAAAAAAAAAAAATAAATAAATAAATAATAACTGAAATAAATAAAAACTCAAAAGTAAACAATAAATATGATCTTAAGTTACCTAGATATACCTTTATATATGGATATATGTATATGTATGTTTATATAAATTAAATAGATTTATATAAATTTCGGCTGATATATAAATTAAAATTGGCAAACCTTAAATTATATCCAATTAATGAAATATTTTGGTTTCAATATAAATGAGTCTTATTTACAGGGTATTTTAGCGCTGTGCATTGCAATGCAAAGAGCGAGAGTCTTTCCGAACCATATACAGATTTTTTATTGAATTAGTTTAGAATTTAATGACCAGATAAACTTGATATGCGAAGTTTTTTATGATGTTTTTTATATGTGAAATATACAGCATATTACACCACTATATCTATAGAGCATTTAGAATTCGCTCTTTAGCTGCCATTCTCTAAACTATTTTATGTTGTTTTTATTCTCTTCTTCTGCCTCGTCTTCTGCGCTCTTCTGTTTTGCTCCTCCAGCTATTTGTAGGTAGCCTAATTTCAACGCTTCAATGCTGTTCGTGTGGGTGTGTGTGTGTGTGTGTGTGTGCCCAGCTTATCTTTAGGCAGCATCAGAGTCAACAACAACAACAAATGAGAAACAGCTGCCACAGCAGTTGGAGGGAATTTTGTTTTATTTCTCCTGTGTTTTTTTTTCCTCTGCCACTCCCCCTTTTAGCAATCCGCCCCCTTCTCCAGTCGCATATCTGCAGCGATATTAAGCAGTCGAGGCAATCGTTGGCTTAGCTCCGGCTCTGGTGCGCTCTTAGCCAATTAGATTTGGCTCGCAGTCAAGTGGGCTTTTGGCCATTTGTATGCAGGCGAGGCGATGGCTCTTAATGGCTAACAATAATGGCTTAGAATTTTGATGCAGCAGCTCATGCTGCAGAAAACTTGTTTTGAATTTGTAATTGATTTGTCAAATGATGTTAAAACATCATCATCATTATCATCGTTATCATAATCATCGTTGCATAAAGAAAATGATTTAATGGCATTTTTTTTTAGGCAGCTGTTTTCGCTTTTCAATTTTTGCTTTCAGGCAACATAATAATGTTGCAACTGCAGCATTGCCGCATGCCATGGGGCTGGGGGCGTGGCATGCCGGCCTATTTATGGACAGTTGTTGAGCTGCTTCCGCGCTGCGTTTGTTTTGCTTGACATTTATACACTCATCACTTATCATCTCTCTCTGTCTCTCTCTCTCTCTCGTTGCAGCCAAGAAACAAAATGGCGCCGCCATACGCACAAATAGCCTGGGCTCTGGCACCCGCACCCCGCCCCTGGAGCGTAAAAGCAAATTGAGCGCCCTCGGCCGCTTCTTCAAGCCCTGGAAATGGCGTCGAAAAAAGAAGAGCGAAAAATTCGAAGCTGCATCCAAATGTAAGTTAGAGCAATATTATTATTGGCATTATCATTGTCATTGGCAATTTCATTATCATTAACATGTCATTATCATTGTCATTAGCATTATCATTATTATTGTCATCAGTATTATTGTCATTAACATTGTCATGAGCATTATCATTATCATTGTCATCAGTATTATTGTCATTAACATTGTCATGAACATTGCCATGATCATTGTCATTATTATTGTTATTGTCTTTGTCATTAACATTGGCATTACTATTGCCCTTGTCATGAATATTATTGGGAATATTATCATTATTATTGTCGTTGTAATTAACATAATGCCTCTCATTACCATTATTATCATTGTCACTATTCTTGATTCTCATTGTCATTGGCAGTATTATTGTAAATGTCATGATTGGCATAAGCATTAGCATTATCATTATCATTGTTATTGTCATTGTCATTGGCATAGTTATTATAGGTTTCATAATGCTCATATTATTCTATTATTATTATTTCTATTATTACTTTAAATTGTATCATTCTTGTTATTTTTATTATTCTTGTTATTTTTACTTCTTCTTCTTCTTCTTCTTCTTATTTTTATTTAAATATTTGCATCTATTTGCTTTACAGCACTGGAGCGCAAGATTTCTGTACGTGCCAATCGCGATGAACTAGTGCAAAAGGGCATTCTGTTGCCAGAGAGCCCGCTGGGCAATATACCAGAACCGGGTGAGTGCTCGCGCCATTAACTAGTCCAAAATCGTAGCTCTCTTGTTGGTATTAGAAGAGATAGAGTGTGAGGAATATGAAAATTTAAATAGAAATTGAATTAAAAATAAAGGGTAACGATTAAAGTAAAGCGAGTAGTCGTAAATCAGAAGGAATTTTTCTGTTATTTTTTCCTCTTTTCAGTTGTCTTCTATTCCTTATTTTTCCCTCCACTTTCTCTTAGTAAAAGTCAGTGTTTTTTCCACGCTTATTCAATATTTTCTTTATCATTAGCCTTAACTGTTCTCCTTTCCATCCTTCACTGTTTTTATCTCTCATAAGACTTTCTCTGTTTACCACATCTCTTTCCTATACGCTTTTGTGTTCGTCCCTTAATTTGTCCTTTTGCAACGTTCCCTTCCTCCATAATTGCAGCTTATCCTTTTGCCTTTAGCTCCACAAACTTTCGCTTTTTCTTTCCCTTATTTCTTTCTACTCCTCCTTCTTTCACTTTTCCTTTCAATTTGTCTTATATTTGCCGTTTTTTCTATTTTATTTTCATTTCCTTATAATTTTACTCATTTTCTGTTTATTTTAACTATTTATTTTATTTTATTTTTTTTTTTTAATTTTATTTTTTTTTACTTAATTAATCTTTTACATTCGATCAATTCCATTGTCGCCTTTCTCTGCGAAATTCATTCAAGTCATGCTGACATTTATAATAAGATGAGTGAGAGTTGACATTGGAGTTAGATATAAGAAGAAGAAGAAATGGGAATCCCTGTTTAAATAAGTAAAGGCAAAGCTCTTACTATAACAAATATTGATAGGGCAAATATTGATATTGACAGGGCATCTTCAAGTCTGTTACGCCCCGTTCGCTTCTCTCAATGCATTTCCAATTAAAGTATTTCAATTCCTTCGCCCAGATTAAGATATTTATCTGCAATTTCTAACTGTTTCTGGCTCAACCTTTGGAATTTATTTTCTATTAAATTCCTAAATCGCTGCGCTACCCGTCGAGCGCAACTTCATTAACTTTGGCCAACTGCGAGCTGCATAACGGTATACATATATATGTATGTGTATATATATATGCCATGTTACTTAGGCGAATCTTTGAAAGCCATATAGCTCACATCTAATCCCCCATTGAGCTTTGTTGTTATGCACAAAACTTTTATAAGTAAAGCCTGGCAAACTGTTTGTATTTTCTCCGTGTTTTTTTTTTTTTTTGGTTTCGGCCAAGCAACTTAAACAGAAACCCGACCACAGGCGCTCAAATGTATCGTTGGCTTTCAGTTTTGGCCTTTGTGCGCTATGACTGACAAACAAAACGGAAATTGGCCATAATCCACGCACGATTTAGCCGATGACGAGGCGGCCCGTTGACTTGGCTTTCAGTCACGACGACGACGGCGACGACGACGGCGACGCTTAGCCAGGTTTCCACTTTGCTAAATTGTTTGTTCAGGGCCGGGGCGGGGCCGAGTCTGTAGCCGTCCGTGGCTCTTGTTTGTTTCCTTCCGCCACAATTCAGTCATGACGAGCCGTCACAGCTCCCCAACGACAATTGCAGATGTACAAAGTGAAATATATGGCAGACACTCCAATCCGTTGTCGCTCTGGCTGTCCATCTGTCTGTCTTTGGGGACGTCGCCAACATTCTGTGTTGTTTGGTAATTAATCAACGGCGGCTAATTGTCAATGCGAAACGTAGAAGACGTCAGCCAGCGAGTCAGAGACGCCAAATGCATTCCAAAGAATGCATTTCCAGCAGAAACACAGCAGAAACTCTCGAACCTACCTCAAGTTTTTATAGCTTAGCCCAGTCAAGCTGTGTGCCGCCGCTCGCTCATAGATGGCGCTGCACGGCGAAAGTTTGCCTTGGAAAAGGTGAAAGCTGAGTTGAATGAAAGAGCTTTTAAGCGAACAGGCAAAAGCTTATCGCATTTATGAATGACTGCAAGCTTTTACAAACTAAATCTCTCACTATCTCACTATCTCCCCCTCTCTCTCTCTCTCTCTCTCTTGTTGCAGGCGAGGAGTCGTACTATAATAGTGGAGCCACTGCGAATGGCTCACTACTCTCAGCCGTCCACAATAATTCCATAAATCAAGCCAACAATTCCATTAATGCCACCACCTATGGCAGCGCCAACAATGCGTTGCTCACACAACAGCAGCAGCAACAGCAACAATTGCAGCAGCAACAGCAACAGCAGCAGCAATTGGTGGGCGGGGGCGTGGCCAGCTCAATATCCGTGCAACAGTTCAATGCAAATTCCATGCTCAATGGCGCCAGCCTCAATCAACAGAATTCCATGGCCAATGGTGGTGGAGGAGGAGGCGGCGGTGGAGATGGCTCCTCGGACACATCCTCATTGAGTGGCGGCGTGCCACACTCGCAGTCGGCACCACAGCAACTGAGCGTGGGTCAGCAGGGGCAGCAGCAGCAGCAGCAACAGCAGCCGCCGCCATTGACGCCGCTCGCTCAGCATCATCAGGCGCTGGCACAGCAGCTGCAGCAGCGATTCGCCATCAGCAATAATAACGGTAAGTCAGCAAACTTCATATTCAAAGTGGGTTGGTGGGAAGGGGGCGTGGGCTGAGAACTTCGACATTTTGATTGTTGCATTTGTAATTTGCAACTATTGTTGGGGGGGAAAAAGGTTCGCCGTAATTGGAAAAGCGGGAAAAACAATTCTTGAAAAGTTTTTGCACAGAATTGAAAAGATTCTGTTGCCTTTGTTGGGCACAATGATGAAGTTTTCAATGGAATTAATATAACAACAAAGTGTATTGTTATTGTTTATATTGTGATAAATGTTATTAAATTTTTAAAGCTTTATGTTGAATAATGAAGAAAATTTTGCATATATTTTATCTTTTATGTCCAACTTTAAAGTATAGCGGAACTACTTATAAAACATATAAATAACTGGGAAAACCCAATTACATTCCGTCTCCTCGGACAGATTTGTTGCCACCCGCGAGCATTGCATACTTTGGGGCTGCCACGAATAGCCATAAATACCGTTGCCTACTTCCAAGTGCTGTGCCAAAACTCAATTTCACACAGACAACAACAGACCGAGTCGTAAATATGACGCGCTTTAAGCCAATTTAAGTCGAGTTAACGCGCAGTTAAGCTGTGCCCTCTCCCTCTCTCACTCCCTCGCTCACTCGCTTGCCCTTTCAACTTGCAAAATCACATGTATTTATTTTGCCGTTATTCCCGACTACCGCAACTGTCGTTGTTCTAGTTGTTGTCGTTGTCAGCAATTGCGGCAGTTTGCCAAAAAGTCAGATAAAATGTTAAACAAAACCCAAGCAAATGCTTTGTTGGATGAAGAGCGGGAAGGGGAAGCTTTGCGGATAGTCGTGGCTATTTTGAATGGTAAACAAAACGGCTTTTTTGGCGTGCTTTTGCACTTGTCATTTATGTATTCTAACTCACCGTAAGTTCATACTATCTCCCTCTCACTCGCGCATTCATAATGAGCATGCAAACATATATTTGATGACTGTCGAAAAAAAAATTCTTCAGTGCGCTTGAAGCTTTACGGCATTGCGTTTCGTGTTTGTTTTGTATTTGATGCTGCTGCCGGGGCGACGATTGCAGCCGGCATGTGCGTCGTGCCTGCGTCGTGCTCTCTTCGCCGCCGTCACTGTTGTCGTTGCGGTTGCCGTTGCCATTGCCTTTGCCGCTCTCTCAGCGCGCACGTTTTGTGCTTTTGTTTATTTGGCACTTGTTTCGCTGAGCGCCAGACAGTTGAAGAGAGTTTGAGAGTGTGAGAGAGCGCGAGAGAGAGAGCGCACTCTCTCACTGTTACTTTTTATCATACGCCACTGCGTCGTTTTTGTTGTTGGCTTTTCGGCTAGCTGGACGGCGTCGCATTTTTATGGCAAATCGTATCGCTGCTCGCTGCTCTGTCGGCTCTGTCGTTTCCTATGTTCAGTTAACATTAAAACGCAGTCCGCTAGAGCAGCGTCTGTTTTTGTCGTCGCGTTAGAACTAAATGAAAAGAAAAGAAAAATAAATTAAGAAAACAAATATACATATAAAAAAAAATTACACTGCAAATATGCGCAAATATTTATAATTGTGTTTACTGTGCAAGTCAGATATTTGTTGTAAAGTGTCGTGTCTAACGCGCTCTCTCTCTCTCTCTCGCTCGCCTCTCGTCTACGTATGTGTGCGTGTGTGTGTGAGTGTCTTGTGTACTCGCGTGTGTGTGTGTGCTAAGACAACAATTTTACACGATAAAATATGTAATATTTGATAGCTGCAATATTTATAAGCCATTTAGCTTGGCGCTTTTTGCTTGTGCATAATCCCAAGTTGAAGCTGTTGGCGATATAACGGTTGTTTGGAAGAATTCACATTTTACCGGCTGTGCTACTTATACGAATTAAATTTCGAAACTTTTTCAAAGCTATTAAATTGTTCAGAAAGTTGTTTTATAAACTTAAAATTGCTTCGCAGCTTTGTTCTATGCTTCTTATATTTCAACTATAAAAATAGGTGAAAAAAAAATTAAACTGCATTGTCAGCGCAATGTAAAGAAATGCAATTACATTTGAGCTTTTGTCAGTAACAGCAACAGCGCTGACCACAAAAATAAACCACCCTCGAAAACAAAACAAAGTAAAGGAAAAAAATAACAATAATAATAACAATAAATATATATGTATGTGTATATATAAATAACGTAACAAAAACAAACAATGCGGCAAGCTGAACTAACGGCACAAGCGAAACGTGTTCAAAATATTTCCTCTTGATGTTTTGGTTTGACGAACATCGTCACAAAGCGCAATACAAATATTTCTACTAAAAGGAATTTCTGTGTAAAATGCAACAGCGGTCAGAGTATGAGCGAGAGAGACGCACAGAGGTAGAAGGATAGGCAGGCAGGCTGGCAGGCAAGGCAAGGCAGTCAAAGCAAGGCAACGGCGGCGAATTAAAAGCAGGCACGCAATAGCATTTTTAATATGCATATGTGCGTGTGTGTGTCTGTTTGTTTGAAGTAGTTGGTAGCCTGGTTTTCGTTATGCAGAGTGGAACAGACAGGGAGAGAGGTAGGCGGACGCTAGGCTCTGCTATTTCTTTTTCGAGTTTTGTTTTTTGTTTTTGTGTTTGCTGCAGCGCTCACAGCAAACGAACTTTAATTTGCCGTCATTCTACTTTTGGTCTGGTTTTCGCCGCTGCCTGCTCACATTACACATACGCAGCGGCAGCAAGAGGAAGCAGCAAATTGTTGCCTACCATTGGGCGCGCTCTTTCTCTCTCTCTCTCGCTTGCACTCGCACACATCCTTGCTGCGCGTTGCCTTTTACTTCTGATATTCGCTGCGTTTTGTTCGGCTCTCCGGCAATTTCGCTGGAGAGCGCGAGTTCACTCTCTCGCTGGCTTTGTTTTGTATTGAGTGTGGGTAAAAAAAACATAGCCGAAAACAAAGCTCAGCAGACTGTGGCTAATTTTTCGCTAGAATTTGTATTCCCAAAATATTTATAAATAATGGTTATTGGAACTGATTTTTAATTATTTACAAGGAAAGTTTATTTGGGTGTGTGTGTGTGCGGATGATTAAGATTTTTATTTGTTTTTCTGTGAGTGTGTGGGCCGCGCTGCATCCCTGAGGTCGTCTACCTTTTTTTTTTTTGCTGCTACTTCTCTTTCGCTGCGATTTCGTCATTGTTCGAGATGCCAATGCAACTGTCTATATGTATGTGTATTTATGATATTTATGTACGTGTGTGTGTGTGTTTTCGTGTGGGTGGTGGTGTTTTTTTTTTCTGAGAATTTCCTCTGCATTTTAATCATCATAATAATAAACATTGCAATTTCTGTATTCTCTTCGGCTCTTCTGCTATCTGTTCGTATTGTGCTAGGTTAGCAATTCTTTCAGTGTTGTAAAGCGCTTCGCTTACCCATTCCCTTGGGCAATTGCAACTTGGTTCTTGGCTGTTTCCTACTTATGTTCACTGTTTATTTGCTTTTATTGAGAAGTCTAACTCTCTCTCTCTCTTTCTCTCTCTCCCTCTGAATTTTTCTCTGCCTTTCTTGCCTTTTTTATGCTTTGATTTCCGCTCGTAATCTATTAAGATATGATATTTTTACTGTCGGCGCTTCTCCATAGAAAATCTTATTAAGTCGCTTCACCTCATGCCACCAGATAAGCGCTCCTCCGGTATATATGTATGTACATATATACATATATATCTCTATGTATAATGACTAATTGAGTCATCGTGAGACGCCCACAGTTGAGATAATGCAATTAGACGCGGCAGCTACCTGAAGTCTGTTGTGTTATTCCAATTGGAGAGTGGTATGAGTGGAGTGCAGATAGAGGAGAATTCTTAGCTCACGTAATCTATGTCTATGTGTGCGTGAGTGTTTGTATGTGTGTGCTCGTGTATGCAATTGCCTTGCTTAACAAACAATTCAATAATGTTACCCTGTAATATATGCCTGTATATTTAAAGGGTATATATGTACATATATGTAGGAAGAGAATTTGTTTGTCAGGGTATAAAAATTTCAAGTATATATGGAAGTTTTAAATGTGTATAATAGTGTGTATAAAGGTATTTTCTAAGGTATATTCTTATTTTTCATTTTAAGTATATAAATATATGTATATTACATATATGTACGTATTTATTTAAATTTATGTATATCTTCAAGTTGCATTAAAATATATATATATATATATATATATATATATATATAAATATTAAAAGCTCTGCATAACTGTTAATTAAGAGTTCTTAGGAAAATTTAAAATTTCTTACTCAGAAAAACTTTTTTTATTTTTTTTTTTTTTTTACTGTTTTTTTTTTTTTTTTCTGCAAGGAGATAAGCATCAATTAAAGATAAATGCACACATAATTAAAGTTTAATTGCTGAATCATGAATGCTGTACAGCAGTAACTAATAAATTATTGAAGCTGAAGATACCCTATAAAAATTGCTAACTAAAGCAAAAACTAAAGTTTAGTAGAGATTTTCCTGAGATAAACTAAGAAATATGTGAGATATGAAATATGCTCGCCTTTTGGCCAGGGTATACCATATAATATAGACATATTTGGCTGTCTTTGGGCTATCTCGTGGAGCTTAGTCATTAGCAGCCAATCTGGCAATTAGGGCAGGCCACAGCAACAAAATGTTGCAGACTTTGATAAGTTTCGATGCGAAATCATAGAGAATAGACAAAGACATAATTAGGTAGGTAGCTGCTGGCCTTTAAAGTTGTTGGCCAATTGGTTTGGGCCAGGTATTTGGGCTTTAAATGATGAATGACCAAATTGCTGGCAAAGCTACATTTATTTATGTCTGTTGTGGCTGTTGTTGTTGCTGTTGTTGTTGTTGTTGTAGTTGATTATGAATCGATTTTGGTGTTGCGTCTGCCACCTGCGCATTTTGCATTTAATTTGCTAATTAAAATGTCTAGCTGGGCGTGTATATTGTTCACCTAAGTCGAAGTCAATAGCCTAATAGACTGAGAGAGAGAGAGAATGAGAGAGAGAGAGGGAGGCAGTGAGAGACGGGTCAAGTCCTGTGTGTGTGCCTGTCCTCTGTGGCGGCCACTCCTCGAGCTTTGCATGTCATTGGCTCGTAATCAGCGCTGAAGCGACATCCGTTCGCCGTTTGCCTCCTTTGGGGTTTTTTTTTGACCGGCGTTACGTTCCACTTGACCAGTTTCCTGATTGTATTTCCTCTGCCTCACTTCAGTCTAATTTGTTTAACAAATAGTTCTGCTGCTCAGCCCAATCTCTCTCTTCTCTCTCTCTCTCTCTCTTTCTACCTCTTTATATATAACCCTGTCTCTCTCTAGCTCTGCTCATTAATTAGCATTTTTACTCACTTTTCGAATTTCGATTTATTGTTTTTCGCTTAGTCTATTTTTTATTTTATTTATTTTTTATTTTTTTTTTTTATTTATTTTTTTTTGTGTTTTGTGTTTTTTGTGTAAACACAGCCCGAATTTCCGGACTGACATAAAGTGTTTTTCATTTGTTCACATCGATACTCTAGCTTTAAATAGCTGTTCAGGTATATTAGCTGCAAGTAGCAGCGGTTAACTAGATTAGATAAAGCACTGCGACTAGCTGGTCTAGATAATAGTAAAAGCGGCTTAAACTCTGATATCATTAATTTATAATTTCACTTTGACCCAGTTTTGTTAACATGTTGCTAACTCAGTTTTGCTGCCAAGTAAATTTTAATAAATTAATTAGAAACTTGTGTAATAATTTAAAAAAATTATTTTCATTTACATATTTGTCTAAATTTATTTTTATATATTTTGTCTTTTTTTTTTGCCTTTGTGGCTTTGGCTTAACAAAAAATTGTTATATAGAATTAATTCTTGATAACAATAAATAAATAATAAATATTATTATATAAATTTAAACTTCTCAGTTCTTAGACACTTTTCAAGCTAGTTTGTGTAGAGTTAAAGCCCTCTCTCTCTCTCTCTCTCTCTCTGTCTGTTCGCTCATTTGCTTTGTAGAGTATCTCTTAGTCGTTTCTCTTGTGCACTTTGTTTCATTAAATGTGTTTCGCTTGCCTTTTGCCCCCAGCTCGTCTCTCGTCTCGTTTGCCTCAATTAAAAACTGTGCTGCCCACATGTTATATACATATGTATATATACTATATCTCTGTCTGCTTTTTTCTCTCCATATTTTGTTGATACATTTTTAAGACGCCATAAAAGTCGAAAAAGATGACAATGTCAATGTCTCAACACTTGTGCTACTCGCTGTCTATCTCTCACTCTCTCTCTCTGTCTCTCTCTCTCTCTTGCTAGTGACCTCTAGGGCGGTGTGACAGCTGCAGATCCGCTGCTGGAATTCTTGTTGGTGGGCGCCTGGCCATCAATTATAATTCTCTGCTCGCATTTGATGTTTGCCTTTATCGTGGCGTATACTTGATGCGAATGTCTCGCGAGGCATTTTCGTTTCTCTGTTTGTTGTTGTTGTTGTTTTTGCTCTTGTTTTCTTTTTTAATTATGCACAATTGCCGCTAAATTTGTCGCGTTGCAGCTTCCGGTATTCAATTCTCGTTTGCCTTTGTGCTGGAGCCTTTCACTACTCGCCTCCACCTCTCTCGGCCCCGGCCCCGGCCCCGTTCCGATTCGATTCAATTTTCGATTCTTGTCGTCGCTGTCGTATTTGAATTGAATGCGGCAGCTATCAATGCAGCTGCCGCATCTCTGGCCCCCGCGCCTCGATACACTCGGTTCCGAGTCGTGCCTGGCGCGTTGGCTTTCGGATTATAATCTTTATCAATTTGGTTTTGGGGCTGTGTGGGACAGTTAAGCCCAAGTGTCTGTCATACGCGGCTCTGGTGTCGGTTTTTCGCAGCTCTCTCGGCATGTGTCGCCTCATGCCGCCAGCAGTCGAACGATCTGAGGTCTGGGAAAGTGTGTCGGCTGATTTTTTATTTATTTTTATTTATTTTTTTTTTTTTTTGTGGAACTTTCGCTTAATTTGTGACGCGGCTCAAACGGAATGACAACAGCTTTAAGAATATTGATGACGATGCGTGTGCCCGCGAGGCATTCGAGTTGACAGAAGATTGTTAAATGTCTGTGCCTTGGGATTCGAATTACGCGACTCAAGAATGTTAATTGAGCTGTCAGCATAGAAATTGTTTTTAGAGAAGCTTTAATGTGCTTGCAGGCATTAGCCATGGAGCTTTTATGATTATTCTATTGCTATTCTATCAAGTAGAATTCTGCTTAATTTCCTTTAAGCAATAATTCTTAGCTACAATAATATTACGCATGCAACATGTGGTCCCAATGGGCTTTCAAAACTTCTTATTTAACTGTTAGCAGTTCGAATCTCTAGAGTCTTTAAGTTTTCAGCTTCAAAATGCAAATTGTTCATCATTTCTCATAGATTATTACCGAATTGAAAACTGTTTGATCTTGAGCTACTTTAAACACATAAATTCCTTAGAATTTGTTTATTTTGTTTGCCACTCGCATGCCAAATGCTCTCAAATGCAGTTGCTATTTATAGGCAGCTCTTAATCATCTGATTAATATGCCATAAAAAACGCTCTTAAATAAACAAATTTCCGCTGAGTTTGACGCATTAATAAAAATTGAATTCAACTCTTGCATCCACATGTTCAGATATTCGTTTTGTGATATTGTAAATAAATAAAAAAAAAAAAAAAACACAAGAAAACACCAACAAAACTCAAGCACAATCAGTTTAATAAATTTAAAAGTAAAAACAAAAACAAACGCACAAAAAAAGAAAATAAAATAAAATAGCAACAACGAGTGAAATCAACGAAGGGCGTAAATTTTCAATAAATGATATAAAATAGAATCTGCAGCAATCAGTGATAATCAAACTAAACCAAAACGTGAAATCAGCACTTAAAGAAGAAGAAGAAGAAGAGTAAGAATATGTGATAAAGTCAAGTGTAAATCAATGTTTGTCATCACAATCAACAATAATAATCAACAATAAAAGTAAATAAATAATAAACACATATACACTACAAAAGGGGCCACACACGCATACGCACACATGTATATACAAACATACACATACATACGTACGCACAACTTGCATCTTGAATGTGTGATAAGGCCGCAAGCGTTAAGAACCGGTTCGAACCGGTCATAAATAGATGAGAGGCGGCGCAAGGACTCGCTACCACATTCGCATAACTGCCGTTAATTGATGAAACAAACTTCACAAATTCGAACTGTAAAGCAAAGACACAAAACAACAAAAATAATAATTTAAACAACAACAAGAACAGGAACGTTAAAAGCGACCTCAAAGCCACGCTGATGATGGGCTACATCATGGGTTGTGCTTGTTTCAAAGGTATGTAAAACTGTTGTGGGTGTGTGTGTTTGTTAAACAGTTATGCCACACACACACACACACACGGGCATTGGCTCTCACACACGCCCTCTCTCCAGCCTCTGGTTCCCTCTCTCTCATTTTATCATTTGTCAACTCTCATTTATGCGTTGGCATCGCGTTTCCTTCCGCTCATTAGCTTTGTTGTTGCTGCTGCTGTTGCTGCGGCTTCTTCTTCTTTCACTTTATTGTTTTGCCTTTTACGCACTTTCGCATTCTTCACTTGCAAAACGTCATTAAACAACGTCACAAAGTCAGCGTGCATGCGCACGTGCCAACAGTTATGCTCTCTCTGGCGTGCGCTCTCTCACTCTCACTCTCACTCTCCCTCTGTCACTCGCTGTTTATGGCAAACTATTCGCACTGTTAGTTAACAGCTTTTATAGCAGCGCAGCTTCGTGACAACAGGCTGGCAGGCAGGCAGCGTCGCCTTTTTTATTGCCCTGTAAAATCTCGTGTGAGTGCAAAATGCATGAGATTTGCCTTTGCCTTTGCCTTGCCCGTTACATTTTAGTGTGTGTGTGTGCGTGTGTGTTTTCTTCGCCATTTCTTGCTGTCGTCGCTTAAAGGATTTTTGAGTGCATATGTGTGTCTGCGTGTGCGTATGTGTGGGCAACTTGTGTATTGCTCGACAGCCTTTTGAGTGCAAAGTGATTTTTTCTGTTGTCTTTTGCACTTTTCTAGCGATTTGTTATGTGAGCTTAATAAGCTGCCAAGCTAGCTGCGGCGCTTTACAGTTATGCATATTGTATGTAGAATCATTTTTTTTCTGAAACCTAAATTTTGTATATGCAATTGGAGTTGTATAGTTTTATAAAGTGTTTGGAAAGTCAAAAATTCAATGATTAATATAAATATTTATGTTTAAATAAATGAAAAGATAATCTTATTTTATTAATTAATTATTAGTTAAATTATTTATCATTTTAGTTCGTATATTTATAAAATTTATTATTAATATAAATTACAATATTTTTATCCTTAAACAATTTTTGTTTTACTTATTAATTGCTCTATCATTATTTTAATTATTTTTTATTTCTGTATCAAATTCTCAGTGAACTACTTTGCTTTTTCTCTCAGTGCATACATTTTAACTTAATTTTGTAGTTTATTTTTTATTTTTACAAATTTCACATTAAATTGTTTGGGCCATACAAATTCCAGCAGCGTCTTACATTAACAGTTATTTTTTTACATGGTCGCAATGTCGCTGTGCCGCAAATTGTGGCACACACACACACACACACACACTAAAGGGAGCACATTGCAGCCTTTAACCTTTCACATTTGCGTGTTTGCGAAACTCACACCCGCAGCCCGCAGCCCGCGTCCCCCTCCGCTCCTTACTGTTAGTTAGTTTGATTCAATTGCAATTTGCAGCATCCGCATGCTGCCTATCGCAGGAAGCGTGTGACATAGAGAGAGAGCAAGAGAGAGAGAGAGGGAGTGAGGGAGAGGGAGGGCGGTAAAGCGGAGTGGAGAGTGGTTCTAGTGGTGCAAAGTGCAGCAGCAGCTGACAAGCGGCGCTAAGTGCTCTGCCCATTAAAGTATGCAATCGTTTTGCGGTTAACAGGATCACACTATGCACACACTCTTTCTCCCTCTTGCACTGTCTCTCTATTTGTCTGTCTCTTTCTAATTGCTTTAGCCCTCATATAATGCTGCCGGCGTGCCTTGGGGCATTTCCTTTGACAAGATTAACGATGCACAACGGCCCCAAGCACTGGCTGTCTCTCTGTCTTCTGCCATCTCTCTCGTTTTCTTTCTCTCTCCCTCTCTTTCATCTCTCAAATTTCTTTCATTCATAAACAAATTGGTGCCAATTTTTAGCTGCCCACAATTAAATAACAAATGCAAATGAAAATTTTATCCACAGCCAAGAGCGTCAGAGAACCACAGCAACACCCCAAGCATGCCCTGCTCTGCTCCCATCTCTGTCTGTCCCTCTCTATCTCTCTCTCTCTGTCTCGCCAACTATCGCTCTCTCTGTCTAACTTGCTCAACCGCCTGTGGGAGCGCATAAATAAATAAATAAATAAATAAACAAACGTTTAATTGAACCGGAAATTATTTTTCTGTGGGCGTCGATTGGATTTCTATTCATATGTGTGTGCATGCATGTGCGTGTGTGTGAGTTTCGCATTGGAATTTATAGTACACTTGTCGCTTTGTTGTTGTTGTTGCTGTTTTTTGTCTCAGCATTGCGATTTTGTTGTAGCTAAAAGGTTTTGCTTCGTTTCGACTGCGTGATATAATGCTGTTGCTCCATCTCACTCTCTCTCTCTCTCTCTCTCTCTCTCACTCTCTCTCTCTCTCTCTCTCTCTCTCTCTCTCTCTCTCTCTCTCTCTCTCTCTCTTTCTCACTCTCTCTCTGTGTCTCTCTCTCCCTCTCTTATTAAACTTGGCTATCTTAGAGCAGTTTTAGAAACTAGCTTATCGAATTTGTTTTTTGATGATGCCATAAAGCGATTCATTTGGATTTTCTGCACAGGAATTATCTACGTTTTCTTTTCTTCTTCAGTTTATAGAGTATTCAATGTTCGCTGTGGCAATTATAGAACTTTCGTTAGTCAGCTTCTCTTGGCTTTCTATTAATATGCAATGCCGCATTAGCAAGTTGCTCTCTGGCTGTGCGCTAAATTGACGCTAAAGCTCGTTATATAGCTGTAGCTGTAATTGTATATGTAACTGTGACTGTGACTGTTACTGTAGCTGTAACTGTAACTGTGAGTGTATCTGTATGTGTGTGTGTTCTATTCGCCTCGGGGCTCAGTATGCATATGTGCTGCTCGTTATGCCGCCGCCTCCTCGCTTTCGCCTTCTGTTTGAGTTAGTTTAGTTTGCATGTGTTGCTTGTCGCACACGAAAAACTTTGTAAACTTGATGTGGACTTTGCCTTAAATGAGCCGCCCACTTGTTGAATTAAATGTAATTTAACGGAGCACGCAAATCTTATGAAGTACTTGAGCTGCGTTTAAAGTGAGACTAAAAATTAGATTTAAACAAAGCGAAAATTATAGAAAGAAAATTAGATTAAAATAATAATAATAATAATAAAAACATAATTAAAATAAAATATATATGTTAACAAAATAAAAAATATCTTATAAAACAAAGTAAAATGATAATAAATAAAAAATAAATTAATTATGAAAAGATAAAGAAAAACAAAAAATTAAAAAAATATATATATAGTAAAAGCATATATAATAAAAATATATCATAATAATAAAAATGTATAATAATAAAAATATATAATAATAATAATAAAATGCAATAGAAATAAATAAAATAAATATAATAAATAAAATAAATATAATAAATAAAATAAATATAATAAATAAAATAAATATA
>NW_022045860.1:254374-278299 GCF_001654015.2 Drosophila navojoa | reverse complement strand
AAACCATTATACCCTGATTTCCCATTTTCAATGGGTTCAGGGTATAAAAATAACAGTGTAAAACTTTATTCAATTAAAGTGGAAATTTTCGCTCTGGAATGTGAGCAAATCTATATATGCTCGGGTATACTTTGGACTTCTATATATAGTCGCCACTTATACCTACTCCTCTTTGAAGCCATGAGCGAGTATACAGCAGTCGTATATGCTCGCCGTTCATATCCATTCCTCCTCGAAGTCCTGAAC
This sequence comes from Drosophila navojoa, assembly GCF_001654015.2. The sequence continues at coordinate 278,053 of NW_022045860.1, read as the reverse complement.
GAGCATGCGACAGTCTCATACGCTCGACTGGCCTCTGCTTGCGCCGACTTTTGATTGCTCTCTACTCTCCTCCCTCTTCTTCCTACGACTCCTGCCTGCCTCTGCCGTTCGCTGTCAACCTAAATTAGGGTCCATTTGATTTTTGGCAATTACAACGCATTTTTGTGCAACAATTTGGCGTGTTTTGTCCCTTGTCCGTTGTCATTTGCTCAATGGCATGTCCTTGCGTCGCTTGATTTATGCTTTGTCTCTTGCTCTCTGACTTTTCTCTCTCTCTCTCTCTCTCTCTCTCGTTTTTTGTATTTTTATTGCTCGACCATTTCAATTTCAATTTCAAGTTAATTATCTGCTCGGCCTTGACAAACTGACAATTGTGCCTGCATTTGTCAATGATTTATGTGAATCGCTCGAGAGTCTCTGCACTTTGTATTTACAGTTTGTCGCATTTGCTTATTGTTTTTGTCAGCGAAAAGTGGCGAGAGAGCGAGAGAGAGAGAGAGAGAGAGCGAGCTAGACGACAGTGGGTGTGGCAGAGATGGCTAAAAAAACGTTGCAGGTAAAGAGACAGAGAGAGAGAGAGAGAGGGAGAGAGAGAGTGAGGTGGAGACCTTCGTCTGTCTGTGGCTCGTTTACATTTCTCCGCTTGGCTTTGGCTCTGGCTCTGGCTTTGGCTTTGGTTTTTGTGGCTCATAGCCATTTGCATTGCACAACTATAAATGATAAACATTTGTTTTCGTTAGCTCACTGCCAAAAACCTCGAAATCCAGCGCCAAACCCCGAGCCAAATGTCCGAAAGTCCACGTGCCGCTTGTGGCATGCAGCAGCAGCAGGAGCAGCAGCAGCAGGAGCAGGAGTAGAAGCAGCAGCAGCAGCTCATAAAAATGAATTACTTACGGCGTCTCGCATTTATAGAGAAACAGCATCAACAGTGTTGGAGAGTGTGTGTGCGAGCGAGATGGCAAGCGTGGGGTTTGCTTTGTATCTGATTCGCTGGCCATGCTAAAGGAAGTGTGCCCAGACTCTGATTTCAAGGTTGGCTAATTTGTTTATTGCGTGTGCTCACTCTCACTCTCCTCCCTCACTATCTCTTTCTCTCTATCTCTCTCTCCCTCCCTCTCTCTAGTTTTTCGGCCAAGTATTCCTGCAACTGAATACTTAATTTATAGAGCGTGTTTTATATTTAAGCTCGAGCTCCGCTCATAGCAATAAAAGGCAGCTGTATTAAACGATTTAGCACATTCTAAACTTGTTTTAATGTGCCTTAGCTTCTGTTCACACTAAACTTAATTCAATTTTATTTTAGCTTTAAGCTGACTTTTACTTTTAGTTTTCATTATGTTTCTATCAAGGTTTTACTATGATTTTACTATGGAATTCTAGTCTACCTAGGTCTAACTTGTCTAGGTCGTTGTTTGACCCATCCATGTATTTCCCTATAATTTAATAACTTGTGCATATCTCGTAAATGCCTTATACCATAACTTGATGACCTTTTCGCATATGTCATTTAGTCTTCCTGGCCTTTCTTACTATTCCATCTGCTCTCTCCCTATTCACCCATTCTGCTTACACTAAACATCTTTATATTGCATAAATTTACATACTCTTGCCCCCCTCATCAAAAACAAAGCGGGGAATCCCCTTCTTACCTCCGCTTCTGCGAACAAATTTAAAATAACGTTATCCTCTCAAATCTTTTATTTACGCACTTAACATTTATTTACTTACGCTCTTCTATGCGATTCTCATGCATGTTATTCGTGTATTTCCTATTTATTATATACATAATTTATCTGTGTTGGATTTCGTTGCATAATCCACTTGCTGGGCGCCCCAGCGTGGCATTAACTTTGGCTAGAACCTTTAAGTCTTTCGGTTTCGCTATTTTCACTTTCCGCTTTGCTTTGCCTTCCCATTGTCCATTGTGTTGAGAGGACTCGGGACTTATGCAAATGCTGCTCAAGTTTTCGGTAGTCAATCAAAGTCGACGACGCCCCGCTGTTCGCTATTTCCTTCCACATCATCATCATCGTGATCATCATCATCACCATCATCATCGTCGTCATTATACTCATTGCCAGCATTGTGTTTTAAAATGATTTTATTTATGCAGCGACATGTTTCAAGTGAGCTCCTCAAGCTGTTTTCCTAACCGAATTTCGCATGCAAATTTACACGTGGGCGGGCTTTTTTCTGTATGGCGGCGTGGGCGTGGCAACTGCTACTGCCACTGCTGCTGCTGGTGCTGGTGCTGTTACTTTGTGCGCCTGCATTTAATTATTAAAATTTAATTTAGTCAATTTACAGAGACGACGCCGCCTTTCATTTCCTCTTGCATACAATTCCTTTTATTGGCCACCTTTCCTTTTTTTTTTTTTTAGGCCGAATTCATGAATATTGCAAATGTCCGCAGCGGAACTACTTAAAATTGGGAACATATTGTTTTTTTTTTTCTTTTTGGTCTGTCACAAAAACTAGGCTAAGGTTGTATATGAAATCTAGAAGTGGCAGTAAATTGGGCCTTACTGTAGGACTTGAAAGGTTAAGGTATGCGAGAGAAATAGGGTTCCTGAAGATGTATATACCATATATATGTACATATCATATTTTATATATCTATTCTCTATTTAAATTTCAAATTAATCTCAAATAGCTCAAGATTTAAGTACACTACATTTTCAAGTTTATCAAACACTCCCCAATAAGTCTCCTATTAACCCACATATCTATATATAATTCTAAAAATATTTGAAGATTTATCTCTTCTACTACAATTTTAGTTACCCAATTTTCACCTACAGGGTATTCGGCTAGTCCATCAATTTCGTCTAGACACCCATTTCAGATTGCACCATTTGCCACCCATTTTGGACAAAGTTTTATTTGTTATCTACTTTCGTGCTGTCGCCTTTTAGGGGCAAGCCATTCAACCTGTTAGCTTCATGGAAAAAACGCTCAACTTATGGCCCCAAAAATATTATCATCAAGATGCTAAATAGATTTTTGGCTGCTGCCTGTTGTCGTCGGTGTTGCTGTTGTTATTGTTGTTGTTATTGCGCTCTCTTTGCATTAATTTTTTATCACTTGCGTCACTCGCATTTTTAATGACGCCCATCAAAAAAGCAAAGAAAGTAAAGCAAATGTTGTTAAGAGAGAGAGCCGCCAGCAGAAGAGAGCGCGCGAAAAGCACAAAAGCTTTTAGCACGTGCCACGCGTCGTATGTGCAAAATACAAAGAGAGCGAGCGAACGTGTGTGTGTGTGGGTGAGTGAGCTGGAGCGTGTGGACGGCGTGTGAGTGAGCGAGTGAGCATGCTAGCACGCGCTTATGTTCAAGTTCAAGTAAAAACATTGAATAGCACAAGTTCAGCTTCAAGGCGCAGGCTGCTCACACAGACACACATGCACACACATATACTTATACAGTTAGGTTGCCTGTGAGACAAACACGTGCTGGGCGCGCTCTCTCTCTCGCACCGCCGCTGCCCGTTGCAGCAGCCAATCGTCTTGCCGCCTGTTTTTTCTGTGATTATGTAAGCAACGGTATTATTTTATTTTTTTTTTTATCTTTTATTCTTTTATTATTTGCGGTTTGTTGAATTCTTGCTCTCTTTCTGTCTCTTTCTTTTTGTATTTGCCACGCTGCGTGCATTCTTTGTTGTTGCTGTTGTTGGTTTTTTTTTACCGCAAAATTTTCAATTGCATTGCTGCCATTTGCTGTCGTTTTTGTCGTTGTTTTGTATCTTTCTGGTATTTATTTTTCATTTGCCTTGGAATTTTTGAGCCCGCGGTCATCCTTTTTGCTGTTGTCCTTGTTGTTGTTGCCTGTGGTCTGTTGCTGTCTATCTGTTGTTATTCGGCGTTGCCTTTGTTTGCCATCGCTTTTGGCTTGTCAATGACAGGACAACAACAACAACAACAACAACAACAACAACAACAACAGCAACTGGAACGGAAGGACGCCATTCTTTCTCCGGCATTTTGGATGGCTGCTCGCTCGCATATTTTCGGTCCAGTCGTTATCCTGTGCACACTGTCGGCAAACTCATAAACTATACTACCCCAAAGACAAGAAAAAACAGGCACACACACATACAAAATCGTATTTATATTTGTTTTTATTTGTCACATTGTTGTTGCTGCTGCGGCTGCTGCGGCTGCTGTTCTTCTTGTGGCAAAACAAATTCATTTGACCCTGAAGGTCCTGCGTTTGCGTATCTTGGCAGTTGTTGCGTCCCCAGTGAACTTGCAGCTTCGCACAATATTCGGCATTATCTTAATTTTGTTGAGCCTGCGGCTATTTGTTGTGCTTCACACACACACACAAACACGCACACGCACAGAAAACTAACACACGCGCCCTTGTGTGACTCCATTTTGACATTCATATAAGGTCGTTAATAATTAAGTGTTTAAAGATATTTTTGACCACAACAAAATCCTCTTACATATCGAGGAATTTGTTGTTGTTTGTTTATGGCATATGAGTGTTGCTATAAATATGTGGATTACATTTTATAACCCATAAAGTTTTTATAGATAGTTACAGAAGTTTTATGTAGTCTTAACTATTCTCAATTAGCTGTCTTATATGTATAGAAGAAGAAGAGACTACTCTAGTCTAGTTCAAGTCTAGTTAAGGAATTTATGTAGATATATAAATATATATTTTTTTTTATATATAAGGGAAATTGTTTTTATATATTTAATTTATATTATTTATAAGGGAAATTGTTTTTATATATTTAATATATATTATTTTTATACATCATTTATATTTTTTATAAAATAATACAATAATATTATTATTATTGTATTCCCGAATAATTTGTCTCACATTCCCAACAAATTTAACAAATAAATTTAGACTGAATTACACTTTATATTCCAGTTCATTGATGCTAGAAGTAAATTGTTTTCCATAAACTATTCATATTTGTCATAGTTACCCTTTAAATATATTCAAAATTCAATTTGACCTAGCTTAAGGACAGCTTAGCCGCCCATGCAAAAAACCCCGAAAAGGTAACTCTGTAGGAAAACACCCACAGAAAACCCACGTAGAATATGTATATCTAGTCAAATGCAGGGATTAGAGCACATTAAACTTCAAATAATCTGTAATAATAGGTAATACTTATGCCGCCCTTCAACGGTTGTTGTTGTTGTTGTTGTCAGCTCCCTGGCCTTTGCGTGCGACAGGAAGCACAATCATGGCCAGGGACAGAGTCGGATTGTTATTTTTAGCGGCAACTAAATGAACGACCTTCGTGCTTTGGCAGACGTCCCGTCAGAGGATGTAAATACATAATATACACACACAGAGAGCGTCTGATTGCAAATGAAAAACGTTTACCCAGAAGTAAATAATAAAAGAATGAACAGCTGGGGGAGTAGAGGACGGAGGGCAGAAAGAGCTGCAATGAAGTGTTGACAATGCGGCGGGTTGGCATTGAGCGTGCTGAGAGGCGTGGCAGACACAGGGACACAGGAAGTCGCCTGATATGACATTGGCACTGACTGACTGAAGAAAAAAATGAGATAGAGGGGAAAGAGGGGGAGAGAGAGACGCGCAAGTAGCTGATAGGTAAACGAATTTATAATGCTCGTTTGAGGTGTGAGAGAAATGCAAGTCTATATGTATTATATGGGATATGGCACAGCTTCATGGATGGATTATAATATTTACATGTATCGCTCTCTAAAGTAGCAATACTCTGTGGAGTGGATTACAGCAGCTATAAGCTGTACGACTTCCCATGTCCTATAGCTCTATCCTATCCTCAGTGAATATAAATGGTATTAAAAGGTCTTTAGGTCTTCCGACTTCCCATATCCTATAGCTCTACCTCTTCTCAATGAATATAAAGGATATTTAAAGGTCTATTGGTCTTCCGACTTCCCATAATCTATAGCTCCACCTATCCTCAATCAATATAAATGGTATTTAAAGGTATATAGGTCTTCTATGTGCTATGGAAGTGAGGCTCTCAAAGGACATATGGAGCACAATCTCGAAATAACTGAAGAATTTGACATCTTCTTCAAATGTCTCATTTTAGCCGTATATAATCTACATAACAAATCTCACAGAACCAATATACTCTCTTGTCACTGCTGAACGAGCATAGAAAGAAGCAGAGCAGCAGCAGAGGAGCAGCAGCAGTAAAAGTAGGCGGAGGAGAAGCAGAGGCATGCCAAAAGGCATTCCAATGGAAATGCTCAAGTTATGGCTTTGAAGCGCTGCCGTCACATAGTCAACTTGCGCTATGTGCATTGAAATGTGACCGACAGAATGAGAGAGAGAGAGAGAAAGAGATATAGAGAGAAAGAGGGAGAGAGAGAGAGAGCTAGGCAGTGCCAGGCGAGGGCCAGCTAATTGTGTATAAATAAAAAGCATTGTATGCTTACAGGCGTTGCTAATGGTAACTGAATGGCTGCTGGCTAATTTGTAGTCTCATTCTCTCCCACTCTCTTTTCATTTCGCTTTAGTTTGTACTTCTTAACTAATTACATATAATGTAATAAACATAATTTGTTATTTTCGCTTTGATCTGCTTTTTCAATTAAGACTGGGAACTTCTTTTGCTTTTGGCCAGCGCAAATAATGTTTACCAAAATGTGCAACAGGCAACAGACGCGCACACACAGACACAGACACGCATCAGAGACACGCACACACACACTCAGTTGGCCATGGCAATGACGCTGGCTGCATTGACGCACATAATCCCAGTCGAGCTACAGGTTCGAACCCCTCCCAGCTGCCATGCAAAGTTTAGTTTTTGGTTGGATTTCAATCGCGCTTTATGCATAAACAGCACAACATGCAGAAGAGTGTGTGTGGGTGTATATGCGTGTATATGCGTGTGTGTGTGCGTGTAGCCGGGCAAACAAACAGGCCTAGCATAAACAAAACCCACACATTGACAAGCAAAAGAGCGAGTGAGAGAGAGAGAGAGGGCGCGATTGTGAGGGCGAGCAGACTGAGCGTGATGGAGCGTGCGATTGAAAGAGCAAAAGTGTTTAATGGCGCGTTGCACAAAAGCTCGCTCACGCATGCATGAAGAGAAAGTTTGTGAGCAAAAGTCTGAGCGGCGGACAGAGCGAGATGGAGAGTGGGAGAGATGGAAAGATGTAAAGCTTTTGTCAGCTACAGTCAAACGGTAAGGCATTTCAATGCTGTGCGAACTTTGAGTGGAAATAAGAATGATATAAGCTATGAGTAAATACTTTTATTGTACGATAAGAATTTTACAGTTAATTCAAATTATTATTATTGCAGTGAAATAATTTGTAAATATTGGGTAAATTACTCTAATTAATACTATAAACACTTTTTATTATGTTATAATATAATATAATATTTTAATACAAAAAAAAAAAAAAAGAAAACAAAACAAAAGAAAAAACAGACATTAACTATATCTTCTTATATAATATAATTTCTGTCCTTTGATATTTTTTTATTCCGTTTTTATAACATTTATGAATTTTCTCTGATCCTCTATGGACTTTGTTTTCAAGACTGTCGGAATTATAGATTTTCTAGATTTTCTAAATATCTATAGCTATCTATAGCTACTATTAAAAAAAGGCTATAGCTGCCAAATGACATAACAAAGCAGACATTAATATCGTAATAAAACAACAAAAAATATTTTGCAAAGTTTAAACATTTCGGAGATGAATTTGCGTGCTGAATATAAATGTGAATATAATTCTAGGTGTTTCAGCTTAATTTAAGTAGATTTTTATTATATACAGACAGATATTTAATAAATATATATATTTAAAGCATAGCAAACAAATATATAAAAGTTAATAGCTTGCATATGACGCCTCTCCATGTGATTCACATAATTTTACTTGTTACCCCTATAAACTTTCAAAACTGTTCTTACCATAAGCTTTAATAATTAAAGTTGAATTTGCCTGAGGCTAAAGTTAGCTTCAACCTATTTCAAGCACTTCATAAAATTCTAGTGAAAAGTCAGAGTTTTATGTCCACTTCAGACTGGCATAAATAATTAGTAAATGGCTTCATTGTCTAGGCCGTTAAACTGTTTCTAATAGCTGGGCAAACTGCAAGTGTTTTGCTCTTAAGAGAGCGTAGACTCTCTTTCTGTTTACACAATTCGTGTGGCTGAAAAAGCTCTCTGTTGCTTATCAGTTGCTGCCGTTGCTGCCGCTGCTGTTGCCACAGTCGCTGTCGCCGTCGTCGTCGCCGTCGCAGTCGCTGTTTGGTTGGGCTGCTGTGCGCCGCATCGACACGGTCGAGAGTGTTTGTCATGAAAAGCGTTTGGACGGCTTCCGTTTGGCATCAGTTTGTTGGCAATACTCAGACGCGTCGGCCGCACTCGCCATAGAGACCAAAACAGAGACACAGCTAACCCAAAAGACAGATCGTTGACAGCGACGTACCGTGGTCAAACAACGTGCAAATTGCAAAGTTTTGAAATAAAAAATTAACAACTAAAAGCTGGCAATGTTTATAGTTGAATGCCAAAACATTTGTGATGTGATATAAAGGACAATTCGAACGCGTTGTTCTTTTTCGTTTTGATTGAGTTCTCCCCAATTCCCGACCTCCCCAAATTGGTTCGTTTTCCAGCTTGATTTATTTTGATTTCCGTTTTTATTTTTGAAACACCAAAAATATACAATTTTTGATTTTCCAATACGTGCTTTTATGAGCTGTTAAATTGCCAAAACATTTGCGATTCTCTCTCTCTGTGTGTGTGTGTAAAGTTAATTTATATTTATGTTTTGGAATTTATGTGTTTAATGTTTATGATTTGGCCGAACAAATAAAAAGTATATCAACGCGACGCCCACAACCAACAACAAAAAAAACAACAAAATTTTAAATATTTATCGAAACGAAATTGAAATTTTGCCATTGGCCGTGAATGAAAGTGAAAATTTGTTTTGCGTTCTCCGGCGGCACTCAGAAAACATATATTTGTGCTACAAGTATGCCAACAATTAGTACAAAGCAACATCATTAGCCTACTCATCATCATCTTCGTCGTCATCATCATCATTTATTCATTGTCATTATTGTCAAGTGTGGAAAGTGCATTGACTGTGGCCAAGGCACAAAGTCAAGGTGCTCAAACGAAATGCGTGCCATGGCATCAATTTTTATTATGTGACATGTTTACACACACACACGCACACACACGCATCTACATGTGTGTTAAGCTCTTTTTGTAAGCGTGTAAGCTCTGCTGGTCTGCCTTAACTCAATCAATTAAATGTGAGGTTGACTTTTTAATTGCCACATTAATTCGTTTAAAAAAAGTCACATGTAGTATATTTATATATAAATTCGCGTTAATTAAGTTAAAGAGCAATGCAGCGCAGATATATATATTGAAATATCTATTTAATCTGGGCAATTTTTTGTTTACTCTACAAAAGAGATTACTTAATGCAATTTGTGGCTTCCTGTCGTTTTTATTTTCATTTTCATTTTCAATTTTTGTTTCATGATGTTTATAAATATAATATAAATATTGCTCAGTTTTATTTGGCTATATATTCCATAGGTTTTTGTTCTTCTATTTGATAGCATTTTAAATGTTATTGGACATTTATAGATTTCATTAAAATTTATTATTATATGTAGCGTAAGGGCAAACATGTTTAAGAAATGTTAATTTGATAAGATTTTACTTGAACATAAATGATGTGAATTAGCGTTGAAAGTATTGTAAAACTTTTTGAGGGAAGTACTGCTGTCGTAGACTGACTTTAATAAACCATATGCCATATGTATTATGCAGCTTGCGCAGTTCAGATTAACTAATTAGTATATTTATAGAGAAATTTAAATAGTTAAAAATATTTATAGATATTTTATAAATAAATAAATGGACATTTTAGCGCTGCACAAAAATTAAAAAAATATATCAAAGAAAATGTATATATTAAAGAAAAATATATACAGATATATAAACTGAAATAACAATTTTTTCAAATTAAAAAAATATATAAAAAATAACATAAAATCAAATAAAAATAAAAAAATATATATAAAATAACGTAGAGTAAAAAAAAAATTAAAAATAAAATTAAAACGTAGAAATTAACGTAGAATAGAAAAAAATTAAATATAAAATTAAAAAATATATATATAAAAAAAAAATTAAAAAAATTAAAAAATAAAATATTAAAAATATGTACATACATTCATATGCATATATAAAAACTAAAATTAAAAATATAAATATAAAAAATAAAAATACAAAAATAAAAATATAAAAAAAAAATCAAATCAAATAAAATTAAATAAAAAAATAACGTAATATAGAAAAATAAAATTTAACAAATATATAACAAAATAAATAAAAAAAAAAAAAAAATTAAAAGAAATATAAAAACCAAAAAAAAAAAATACTAAAATATAAAAAAAAGTAAAATAAATCACAAAAATATAATTAAATTGAGAAAAATAAAAACCAATTTATCTTATTTTTATTTTCTTCTATTCCCTACGCAAGTCAACATTTTAGTTAACTGAGTATGATTGATGATGCTTTTTTTGTTTTCTTTTGTTGAGATACTCATTTCATATAATTCAATTTATCTGGCACTGTAGACAAACCAAACAATAACAAAATCTATAACAAACAAATCTCATAATATGAATGACAATTTGAGCCAAGACTAAGAACTTGGTATATGTATTAAAAGTCAGTCTCCGAGCAGCATTGAGAGTCGCAAAACAAAATAAATTTACCTTTAAGCTAAGCAATCATAAATAGTTCCAAGTTTACCTGAGTTTACTTGCTGCTAAGCTTGCCTGGGGCAGATCAGCTCTGGCACTCGTTTAGCAATTCAATTAAAACTGTTTCGCTAGTTTCGTGTTATCAGCATATTATTTACTACATTCACATCAAATCCTTGCCAAGTTGTCAAAAGACAAATAACAAAGTATTAGCTAATTCAAGTGCTTTTCGAATGGGGCAAACATGGCTGACAGGCAACTTGTTTCAATTTCCGCACACACACACATATAAATATAAATATCCATGCGTGTGTGTTCGAAAATTCTATTCAATTAGAAGTTTTAGTTGAGTTGAGCCAAAGTAAATAGCCAAATCAAGCAAAAAAGAAGTAAACAACGTTGCGTAGTCTGTGCAAATTGACATGAGGCCCAAAACTTTTACAATTAGTGTTAAGGCAGAGCAGGCAACACACACACACACACACACACACACATGCAATGCCCACACTTGATATATGTATAACAGTTTCTTCGTTTCGGTATTTTTATTTCTTGGCTTTGCCTGCCTATTGCCGGGCTATTATCCTTGGTCAATTTGTGCCACTCCCCAATGCCAACTAACGAGCGGCCATTACGCGCCACCCGACTCAGCCTGACTGGCTCTCTCTCTCTCTCTCTCTCTCTGTCTCTTTCTTTACAAATGCCTCTACATTTGAAATATTTGGCGGACTTCTTTTTTCGTACCTTTTTCAGTTGTTGCTTTTAAAATACGCACCTGAGAGCAAAGCTATTGTCTCCACTGTCACTCCACTGCTCTTCTCTTCTCTGCCTCTTCTCTTCCCCCCACTCTGCTGCCCTTTGTACTACATAAATAATACGCACAGCTATGCCTCGGCTCAAGTCGACGGCCATCTGCTAAAGCATCTCATAATGTTGTTTCAGACTAAGCTGGCTTAGTCCTCTGCCCCCGCCCTCTGCCTCCTGCCTCCTGCTCCTGCTGTTGCTCTCAACTCTCTGTTGAAGCCTTACGTGACTTTTGTGGCCTGCGTCGTTTATTGGATACTTCAGTTCTGTCTAACTGTCTGTCTGTCTGTCTGTCTGTCTCCCTGTTCGTTTCTCTGTCTGTCTGGCTCTTCTTCATATTTTCTAGCTGCTGCCTCGGCCTCACTCGCTGCTCGTGGCAAAATTAATGAAGCAGTTCATCTGACACTGAATTGATTGGCTTATTACGAGCCCAACTCGATTGCTGCCACAAATGGAATTCTGTTTGTTGGCTCAGTCTCCCATCTCGGCTGCATTAGTGGCGCGTCGTTGCTGTGCTGCCATGTGTGGCGCGTTGACAAGTGTCGGCTTTGGCTAAATACCCTGTAATCGCAACGGGTGTCGCAGGCAGTGCTACGTTTGGCTGAATCACGTCTTATCTTGTCAGATTTGGGCGGATCTTGTAATTTGACGTGCGATGAGCAGATGAGCATATTATCTATGTACTCGAAATACCCTGTACGGGTGGTGGTAGGGTATGTTGATTGGGCGAAAATTTCGATAGATAATGAGATCAATTCCAGGAAAGTTAGCTGCAGTCCTTAGCAATAATTTAAGCAGGTGAATTTCTTTTATAGATACCCTGTAAAAATTACAAAAATAATGAAAAGTAGACTTAGAATGTTGTATTCTATCATACATAATACTTTTTTAGAATAAATGCGATATATAATGTCTTTAGTTGCTTAAAGCATGTGAATTTTATGTATATATACCCTGTAATAATTATAATAATAATAACTATTGAGATTCTATTCCTGAACTCCTGGAAAGTAAAGCTGAAATTCAATCTATTTACTATTTAGAGCTCCATAAATATTACAGGGTATTCTCTGAGTGTCAGCCAACACTCAGAGCAACTCTCCGCTCTGCTACGTCCAACCACTTCGATTGACAACTTTTAGAAAAAACAGCAGACGCAATTTCTGATTGGATGGACATAGCATTGAAGCATATGCGACTTTTCTTCAGACAGCTGTATAAATGAATACAGAATCGCTTATGTATTTGCAACATATACATAACTGTATATACTCTGTATATACATATATGTATTTGCTCATTCCATTCAATTTGTTGCAGCAGCTTGGATGAAAAACATCAAAATTACATTACGCCCCGCATGCCGGCGATCCATTTGGCTGGCATTGGCTTAATTATAGTACTTGGCACGCCCATTTCTAGGCCATTTCTCTCCCATTTTCTCTTTTGGCTTCTCTCTTATTTTTATGGGCTCATCGTAAAATCAAATCGAATATTTCAGTCACGTTTCAATGGTATCAATAGGGCGCCGTCGTATGCCAATACATCAATGTAGGAAAAGAACTGAACTGAAGAGAGGAAAAGTGAAGAGAAGAGAAGAGAAGAGAAAAGAGCTGAGAGGAGTGGAGTCGAGTCTTGAGTCGAGTTGAGTCTTGGGTCCTGCCTCAATGTGCTGTCGAGTCATTAATTTTATGAAAAATCAACATTTACATAATGATGAGCATTGCGGCTTGTGTTTGATTAGAACAGCAACAAAAAAGGAAAAGGGGGGCGTGGCACACACACACACACACAGAGGTTGCAAAAGTTTTTGTACAAATTTGCATTCATGGCTTGCTAACACGAATTTATTGGCCAGCCTTGAAGAGTCAATTAAAAAAAATGCTCAACATTTTACAGGCGAAAATTTCTCAGCAAAAAAAAAAAAAATAATAATAAAAAAAGTTTCTAAAAAAGTTACTAAAAAAAGAAATAAACAAATATAATAAAAAAATTGTTTCCTGCTTAAAGTGAAATCTACAATACAAAAAGAAAAGCAACAACAACAACAGCAACAAAACTACGATTTTAATATATTTTAAAGTTAACCAAAAATAAAAAAAAATATATATATATATATATATATACATAATATAATCAACAATAATTAATCAATAATAAATATATTCAAAAAGGCTTTCAATACATTGATGTGAGTTGACTAAAAATATACAAAACAACAAAGTAAGATTTTAAAAACTATATAAAAATAATATATATAAATATATAAATTATTTAAAAAAAAATATATAAGCGCTTCGCATTCAAGTTGTCAATGAACTATTTTTAATAAATAAATATATATTTGCATAAATGAAAGCAAATAATTGTTATTAAATGTGCAAGCAGAACTACAGCCACAAATAAAATATATATATACACACATACATATTTACAACAAATATATGTATATATTGATAAATATTTGGTCAAATTAATATGCAAACAAATGTGCAAATAATTCATTAAGCAACACGAAAAATCAAACTATGCAAATATTTGTCAATAACCAAAAGCCAAGCCAACTAAACAAAGACAAGGACAGAGCCAGAGAGAGACAGAGATACGTATATATATATGACTAACTTATAATAATACAAATTAAAGCAAACAAAGTTACAAACGCAGCAATTGAAAGCTTCCATTTTTGAAAACGCAAAAACACTTAACAAATATATATATATATATATATATCTATATAAATATATATACAATATATAAAGTTACTATTTTCTATAAATATAAATCAATATACTATATATATATATATATATTATACAACAACATCAGCTCTCAATGCTGCAATACGAAACCGCGTGCAGTCATCAAACACCGCGCAAGCAAACCTACAAAGAGTATCTACAGCAACATCAGCAACAAAAGCAACAACAGCAGCAACAACAACAACAGCAGCAACAACAACAGCAACAGCAACAACAACAACAATCTAAGCAACCTGTACGAATATTTCGTGTACATTATATACGCGTCAATTCGAAAGACGGCAGCCCGTCCTTCTCGTCCGGCAGCTCGAATCGTTTGGCGGCTGCGGCCGCCTCAACGGCGCATGGCCCCAAAATGAAGACCATTGCGCCAAATATACGACGGCGGCGACGCTGTGACAAGCATCACCTGGAGCTCTATTGCAATGAGAGTGGTGGTGCCGCGAGTGGTGCTGGCCAAACCACCATGACGCTGAAGCCGGGCGGGCTGCGTCTGCGCGAATCGATCACAGCGCCCAGCACAGCGGCCAGTTCGCCGGTGGATGAGAAAATGTGCATACCAGCGCCGCCCATAACGCCGCCGCCCGCTTTTCTCACCGAGGGCTATAAGCGTTCCAGCACCTCGGTCTCGACATCGGCGCTGCCTAGCGCCACGCAGGAGTTGCCGCCGCCGCCGTCGCTGCCGCTGGCACGGCAGAAGCCTGCGTTGACGCTGGCGCCAAAACTGAAGCCAAAGACAACGGCAACAATTGCCGTCACCATCAGCAGCAGCAAGCCACGTGGCACAGTCAAACGCAGTTTAGTAGGTAAGCAAGGGGTGAGGGGAGAAGGTGTCGGGGCATAAGATTGTGCGTGGGCAAAAAGGGAGTGTGGGTAGCTCTGTAGAGCTTTCCATATTCGAGGTACCCATCTGGCTACTCTACAAGGTTGACCATATTCATCGAACTAAATACAAAAACACAAAATGTATTCTAATATAAAAATTTGTAGTCATACTATTCTCCATAGAGAAGACACTCTGGATTCATAGAGTCCCTATCATGTGATAAATACATACATACATAGATATAATACATCAATTTTTAAGAACAATAGGTACTATATTATATGTATAGAAATTTTTGATCTAGTCAGGAATCATTCTAAGTTTTGATGTTAAAGATTTTCTCCATTAAGCAAATAATAATCGTTTCGTATAATCATTTGTTTCCTAAAAAATGATAATTTGTGTCACATATAATAAATATGAGATATTGTAAGAGGTATTTAGAAATTAATGTGGGACCGCTATTCTGAAAGTTTAATTTTATTAAAATTTTATATACATGGTTTTGTAAGCTGTAAAAGTCAGCTTAAACTTAAAAAATATATGTTTAGTATATATTTGCTGAAATCTAATTCGATTTAGTTCATGCTAAATAGAATGGAACATTTTAGGGGTATATCTGGAATGGTATGGAATATATTCAACATTGACAGAGAATGTGACGACTCGGCTATCCTGATGAATATTAAAATCTATATATATTTATTTTTAAATATATTCTGATTTATATTCATATATATTTTTAATTATATTTACTCTGTTTTATGTTTTACTTTTTTTTTGTTTATGCATTCCTATATTTATATAATCCTACATTTAAAATATACACATATATGTATATATTTAACAATTCCCTCAACTGGCGGATATTCCCAAACTCTTTCCAGTCTTAGCCACATTTTGTTGACATATATTAATAACTTTTCGCTAAGACTCAGCACGCTTGTTGCTCTTGAAAAATGATTCGCTTGTCGTATTTCATAAGACCGAGTGTCATAATGGAGTACTTCTTTCGGGGGGTTGTATACCCTGTGGACACCTACGTGTCGGGTTTGCTGCTTCTTCTGGTCTATTTGAAAATGCAATGTTGTTAAATTGGTCCCAAGTCGTTTTTATACACAATATATATATTGTTGGGGCCTAGCATTAAAACGCGTGCATGTTTTATGCCCCCATAAACTCGATGGCGGTGGGCGTTGGGCGATGGCCTTAAGGGCGTGGCTGACAGCAAGTCATCAAATTGTTGTCGCTGGCAGATTGCTGGTCAGGGGATTAGACTTAAGTCGAACGCGTGTGCAGCTCGCTGCAGCTTAATTGAAAATGTATGTGTGCTTGTTTATGTTCGTTGCTGTTTCCGTTGAGGTTGTGGTGGCACTGGCTGTGGCTCTGTGGCTCTTGTGGTTGTAGTTGTTATTGCTGCAGCAGCTGTTGCCTGATGCCCGATGCCTTAACGCGTCATGCTTATTTGTCAGCTTCAAGCAAGCGCATTGATGTTTGCCATTCGAGGCGCACTTAGTGGACGACAAGTGTGTGCCTAGTGGGTGAGAGTGAGAGAGAGGGAGAGGGAGAGAGGGTGTGGTAGAATGTGTGCTGTTGCATGATATCGTCTTGAATCGTAACAGCATATATTTGCATTGCAGCTTAGAAGATATTGATAGAGAAAGGGAAGGTGCAGAGAGTGGGTAGAGAGGGGAGGGAGAGTGCTAGCAAATGTTGAACCTAACACAGCCGTCGGCTTAGAGCACCCAGCTGCTGAATGTCAATAAGAAAACGAAGCAAGAGCTTGCCAACGAGCATAAACGACTGCATAATACCTGTCCAGATATATCGAAATATGTGGTATACATGGGATATACTGTGTATAGAAAGTTTATAAAGGAAATCTAGAGAAATTCCGTACTGTACCTCAAACAACTTTGTGATCTTAGCTATAGGGCTGTGGCAGATAAATATAATAATACATAGATAAATACTTATCTACATACAATTCATATAAATACTACAGTCAAGCCTCGATAATTTGTATAGCGAAAAGCGAGAAATCAAAAGAAATTCTATCAAAAAACTCAAAAATTCGTTATCGATAGTTCTCGATAGTTTAAATTTCTGTGTAAATCGAAAAAAATGGACTCTCTTGCCATTTCGAACTATCGGGACTCGACTGCACAATCTCTACTTCAGAGCTAGTCTTCAGAAGGGGTTTACTGTCCCCATACTATACAACTCTGCAGTCTTAGTTCTAGAAGTCTATTAGATAAATATAATGAGAGACGAATAAAAATCGATAAATATTTTTCTGATAAGACAAGTTTGCCCAGGACAAAGAATTAGCTTAGAGCAGGAGTAAAGGGTCTGTTTCCTTAGACAGACACACTATATCTTTCTTCTTTTAGATCTAGGTCTAATAAGTGCCCTAGGATACACTAGATAGAGTAAATTTGCCGACTGCCAAGTCTCTACTCTCTGCTCTCAAGACATACCTTGTTTCAAACCAATATACCCCTCTCCATACCTCACCATCAGGCAAATCTTGCCATCGCAAACAGATTCAATGGATGATTGCATCTTGAGTCTGTGGATTTTACGCCTTTGGCAAGGTGCAAAATGCAAAATTTGCGTCGATTTGAGGCACATTTCTTTACAATCTCGAGTGCCTGGAGCCAGAGCTGTTTGCACTGATATACAACTATGTGAGATAGATATTATGCAATGCAGCTGCAGTTGCAGTTGCTGCTACAAATTTACATAATGTCAAATATGCATTGGGTTTTTGGCTTTTGTGCTGCTTGCCAAGTTTTACGGGTTTTTGTGGTAATCAAATAGAGTAAAGAAATGCTGTAGAAATCTTGACCGAAAAGAGAAAAAAGAGGAAAAAAAATGCAATTTGAATGAAACAATTTGCAGTAATAAATTGCAGCTGGAATTAGTCAACATGTCGAAAAGGTTATGCAATCAGAGCTTCCCAGTTATTCAGTTGGCTCGTTGCGCCATTAGCCAATAATTTCATTATTCAAATGTTTTGCTGGCTGCATAGCTGGCAAAGAATTTCTAATGCTTGCCGGAGCAAGAGCGAGATAGAGAGAGAGGGGGCTAGATTTAGTTGCCATGGCAAACTATTTGATGCCCCGGCCCAGGCATTTGCAGTGAGTTGAAGCAGCTCGTAGTTGAATTGTGTTTTTGGCCGAAATGGAAAGCGGATTATGTGCGGTAACTTATCTCCCTGTGGCTGCCAATCCAACTGCATTTCGTGCGTGTGCCGACATCGAATAGCAAATATCGATTGAATTTCATGGAAATTCGTTCAAATTCAACTGGCAAATTATATGGAAAATGTCATCAACTTTGAAGTGGATGCAATGCAAGCTGTGAATAGGTGTGGAACCGAGCCGAAAAGTTAGTCAAAGTTGATGTATTTGTGAATGGGAATAAAGCACTAAGAGAGAGTTGAATTGTGAGTTGGCAGACAAAGGTTCAGATGTGCAGAGCATGAGAGGAAATATTCTCAAATTCTATTTATTTATAGTATTTATTGAGCCTTTCCTCAGCTGATTGTTATCAATAACTTAAACAGTTGTCTGAGCTGGCTTTGTGTGATCTCTTTCATTTCATTTTTATGGAAAAGTTCGGTTAGAAAAGAAGCAAGATTTTATACAAGAGAAAATCTTGGATATATATTCAGAAATGAAATGAAATAAAAGAAAATCAATTAAATCGAATTAAATGAAGTGCAAGCAGCTTTTCTAGATATTCAGAAGTCTACCATGCAGCTTAGACATATCAGAAATAATTTAATTTTTGTCAAATTATTAAAGCAAGCCTATGTCAGAAGAGTCAGAAGAGAAAAAATAAATAAAAAAATAGATAAAAAATAAAAAAATAAATAAATGAAAAAAATAAATTTAAAAAAATTAATGAAAAAATAATATAAAATAAAAATATATATATAAATATATAAAATAAACTAAATAAATAAAAAAAAATATATATAAAATAAAATAAAAAAATAAAACAAAAAATAAAAAAAAAATAAATAAATCAATTAAACAGACAACTAGCTAGTCAAGCAACATTATGTAAATAAACTTTATAAAAAATATTTTGCTTGCTTTTAATTTAGAAATTGCTCAATACAAAAGGATTTATTGACTGTGTCTGGTTTATATTCTCTAGATTAAATATAAGAGTATCCCTCTACTCTCATCTCTCTCTCTCTCTCTCTCTCTCTCTCTCTCTCTCTCTCTTCATACTTGTACATGTATATATCTATATTGCTGCTATTTCAATTTTCCCCAAGTTATTTCTGCCTGACCTCAACGTCCACTCAAACACAGCAGCCTCAATTCAATTTGAGTCGCTGAGTCCATTCAAAAATTCCTTTGAATCGGGCCGTGATTGCAATTGAGGTGCACACAAAAGCCAATGCATTTTAATAATGTTGATTGGCTCGGCCAACTAACTTGGCTCGAACTTGCAGCTTGGCAACAGAGGCTAAATTAATTGCCAGTTAATTGAAAAGTTTGGGGCTTTTAGCTAAAGCAAAGTTTTAAGTGCGCTCCCGCTCGCCTCTGAGCCAAAGCAACGACTGATGTTGCAACATGTTTAAGCAACTTGACGCCAAATTGCATTAAATGCAACACAGGCGGGTGTGGGCGTGTGGTTGTGGTGGGCGTGGCACGCCCACTGGGATTTCGACTCATAAGAAATGCACAGCCACATCTCGAGGCAATTGGTAATGTGGCATTGAAGTTGCAGCAGCAGCAGCAGGAAAAATAAAACTTTTTAAGGACTCGAGGGGTGGGGCAGGCCTTGAGCGCTGAATGTTGCATAACGGTAAATGTTAAATGTGCTGACTCCGTGAGCATTTAATGATTAAAGGCAAAATCTACGTAGCTTGGTGTTATAATCCATTAAGTAGAGCCACTCGCGAAGTGAGGCCCTCTTAATTGAATGCGTGACTGTTGGCAGCCTTTTATGATTTGCCATTTGCCAGGCTCCATCATGATGAGGGCCAGAGGCAGCCACAGCATAAATATCCCACTCCTCCCCCTGCCAGTTTGCGGTCGTCAGCGTGCCGCATAAGTCGATTAAATAAAATATCAAGCGGTTACGGTTCGTGTCTCGCAACTCGGGGCGTGTGTTAACTGTGAACGGCTTACAGTTAAGTAAGCGCTGATGCTTGTATTAATTACATAAATTGTATTGATTAACATTTTTAATTAGTTAATTAGAAAACTTAATTGGCAATTAAACGTTATGCTTGCAATGCGAAACTGATTCATTTGTGAGAGGGCAAGGGCTGAGGCCCAAGCGGAACTTGTGGGGCACTCAGAATTGTTAGAGATGGTTGCTTGAAGTCGTCAATAAAGCATGAATATATAGAAAACTAGCTGGCATATAGTCTGATGCAAAAAATAAATACTGTTTTATATTTATACTGTTTTATATATTTATAAAAATAATACAAATATTTTGTTTAGTGAAGATATATGAGAGCTGAAATTTTGTGCAGCTTTTGTATGATTATAAAAGTTTTTATTTAATTTAAAATGATAAATATTAAATAAATTATTAAATTACATACTATATTCATTTATTATATATTATTATTTTTAGTTTTATTTTTACTTTTTTTTATTTCAAATAAATATAGATGGAATTCTTTTTATATTATAATTTTTATTTTTATGAAATAATTTCAGTTGCAATTATTTTTATTAGCTATTGCTACAATTATAAAAAAAAAAATTAAATACAATAAAAAATTAATTGTTTTAAGTGATTTCAAAAATTTTGAAATTATTGAACAAATTTATATATATATTGTTTATTTATATGGGACTCTTTTTAATGAAATTTCGGTATAAAAAAGTTTTACATTATTTAAAGTTTAATTATATATTATAATTTTTTTTCTATATATTTTTATTTATTTTATTTTTTTATATATATTTTTATTTATTTTTTTTATATTTATATTTATTGTATTTTATTTATATAGTTTTTTTCTTTCTTTTTTTTAAATAATATTTATAATCCATCATTTACTATACTTACACAATAAATTAATAACTTTTATCCACCTTCTTATATATTTCCAGGTAAGTTGCAAAGAACAAGAAGTAGAAGAAGAAGTAAAACAAGTAGAATAAAACGAAATCTTCAGCTAAGTATGAGTTTCACTTAAACAACTTTTATATTTGTCAGCTGCCATTCTCTAGAGATTGCGTATATGTAACAGACAATTTGTTTATTCTCACTCCAGCTCCCACTTTCACTCTCTCTCTCTCGCTCTCGTCCTGTCTCAGTGCATTAATCAAAATGTGTCCAAAGTTAGTTGCTTAAGGGCGAGAATAACTATCAATAGGAAAACCGCTGTGGCCAACTGTAATCAATTACAACATAGACAGCTTTTCTCTTTTTTCCATTTTATCAATTTCTTTTTTCTTCTTTTGCTCTTGCCTCTTCTGCTTCCTTGTGTTCACTCAAGTTTTCTGCACTTCATAAAATGCACAAAATAAAAAGTATTTGCAATTTGTTGCTGTTGTTGCTGTTGCTGCTGTTGCTGCTGCAGCTGAGATTGCTTCGAATGTCGTTTGTAATCTAATCCCAAGCCAAGCCAATGCGCATATTTATGTTGCAATTTGATGATCTGCTCAATGGAGAGCTAGCTAGCTAAAAGACAATTCCAATGTCATTTTTTTGCTTGCATACAAAAATTTCATGTCGACAGCTCTGTTTGTTGTTGTTGTTGCTGTTGCGATAAGCAGCGTTCGTGGCATGCCAACATTGTGGGAAAACAATTTAAATTGAATTACTTGGCTGCACAAACACACCAGCACACACACGCACACACACACACCCGCACACATACACACATAAACCCTTATAGAGCCGCGCTTGCCGCAATCAAATATGTAGTTATTTTTTGTAGCCTACTTTTTTGGGCGGCATTTAAATTGCCATTTTTGATAGTTTTACATAACGAATGCAAGTGTGTGTGTGTGTGTGTGTGTGTGTGTGTGCTGGCGCTGTGCCAAAAAGCAAAGCATAAAAAAAATAAATGCCAAGCGAATAGCAAACAAAAAATTTGCACAAAAATTTGCATTGCACAAAATGTGTAATTAAACAGACTGCACACATATACACACACACATGCATCAGTGTATGTGTGTGTGTGTGTTTTTTTTCATGCGTGTGATCCTTGAGCCTCGCGGCACAAACTTTACGCACTTTGCAATGCATTTTTTATGCGGCACGTGGACGCAGTCATGTGTGCGTCTCCTGCTGCTCCTCCTGCTGCCGTTTGTCTCTGTCCGCGAGTTTATCAGCTTTTGGCGGCCTTGCACAAAGTGCAGCAAAAGCAAGTTGCAAAAAAAATATGGCGTAAAATCAACATCCGGCTGCAGCAAGTGGCAAGTGCAAGGTCAACTTTGTTGAAGGACATGCCAGCAGCAGCAGCAGCAGCAGCAGCAGCAGGAGCAGGAGCAGCAGCAGCAGCAGCAGGATCCGCCCAACCAGTCAACACGCACACAGCATGTGCTCTGCTGGTTTGTTCAGTTGTGTTTGTATTTGAATTTCGTATGTGTGTGTGTGTGTGTGGGTGTGCGTGTGCGTGTGTCCATGTGTGCCTGCGTTTGTTGATGTATTTGTGTCCTTTTTGTGCGCATTGTTTGCTGCAGCGTTACATTTCATTGCGTTTAGCTGCGTTTTGCGTTTTGTGTTTTTTGTTTTTCTGCTGAACTGGATGAAAGCATCCGTTGAGGCAACTGTAGTCGCATGTCCTCTGGCATCAAGTTGACAACAAAAACAACAACAACAACAACAGATGCCACACGTTTCGTAACTGAAGTTAATGGCAGAGCAAAAATTCTGGGAAAAGTTTTCTCTTTGGTTTTTTTTTTTGCTGCACAAATATTGAATGAAAATCTATTGGTAATCTCTTGGGTTTTTCTTGGAAATAGTTCTGTTAAAAAAAGTACGCAACAAGGCAAAGGAAAGAATTTTAAGAGATTGAAATCTATTGTTTTCTGGTTGTGCTTGAATTTCAAGCGTGATTTATTTTGAGAAGCTTAAATGAAATTTAACAGACACAACATATTAATAATCTTTGACAGTCTACGTTTAATCATAATACTGTATGATTTATTTTTATTGAACATGAGATCGAAATGTTAGTTAACAGTCAGTTGAGAGAGAGAGAGAAAGCTGATGCTGCTGCACAAGCTAGATCTCTATTACATTACTATTCTGTTAGCACTGTTAACAGTAAGAGCAGCTTCTGCTGTTAGTTTCTGTTATGGCGCAATACTAACAGCGAGAGCAGCTGCTGCTGTTAGTTTCTGTTATGGCGCAATCTTAACAGTGAGAGCAGCTGCTGCTGTTAGTTTCTGTTATGGCTCAATGCTAACAGCGAGAGCAGCTGCTGCTGTTAGTTTCTGTTATGGCACAATGCTAACAGCGAGAGTAGCTGTTGCTGTAAGTTTCTGTTATGGCGCAATGCTAACAGCGAGAGCAGCTGCTGCTGTTAGTTTCTGTTATGGCGCAATCTTAACAG
>NW_022045860.1:212551-254364 GCF_001654015.2 Drosophila navojoa | reverse complement strand
CTAACAGCGAGAGCAGCTGCTGCTGTTAGTTTCTGTTATGGCGCAATCTTAACAGTGAGAGCAGCTGGTGCTGTAAGTTTCTGTTATGGCGCTATGTTAAACGCTTAAGACTATATAAACGAATATGCCAAAGGTGTATTTAACAGCTGTAATATGTAAAATCTAACATTAAAATGACTTAACTTGCTTGTTAAAGCAACTGTTGCGACTTGATTAACATCTGCTGCCGTTAAATTTGTTAAATTTCCCATTACATATATAAATTCCTTTCAACAGCTCTGCCAAGCTACATTTACTTAAATATTTGACAGCTGTGAACAGCATATTTAATAGAAGACTTTAAATTTATTAAAAATTCTCTTTTTTGCGCTGTTCTTACACTTGCTTACATTCAACAGGGCGGCTAACAATGCCAACTAATTTCATGCCCATTTATCTATGCCACCTCCTGCCACGCCTCGTTTGTACTCCAAGTCCAAGTCGTCAGTCAAAAGTCAGCATAATTTTTTGCGCCACATAATTCAAATTGTTTGCTAGCGTTTCGTTTAAATAATTCAAGGGTAATCTAGAAATGAGAATCAGCTCCATTAGGAACAAAGCAGGCGATGAGTAAAGCAAAGCTGAGTATATGTGTGTGTGTATGTATATGTTTGTGGCAATGTATATTCTATATAGGCTAACAAGCTATCTGTACTTTATATACAGTTTGTTATATATATTATATATAGCTTGCTGCCTGCATTGTTAAAGACCACAAATTTTTATTTACTGAAGGCGGCTACACCACGACTTTGCTATATGTATATATTATATATTTACAAAAAAAAAATTGGTTCTGCATAAAATTTGCAAGCAGCAAAAAACCCCAAAAAAGTTTCAGCCAGCTTGCTGTCTCTGTCTAGCTGGCATGTTGGCCATAGCTAGCTATCTCTTTCTGCATGAAATATGCGAAGCCGCTTACAACAATTTGCGCTGGAAATTTGCACAATGTTTGTCAGCTTCTATGTGTGTGTTAGTGTGTGGGTGTTGCTATTTTATGTAATACCGAGCGTAAAATAGAATTTGCACTCACTTAAATAGATGCCAGGCAGCGTGGGAGCGCCGCAGCGCTTCACGTGTCAAACTAATGCAAAAAGTGTCACAGACTACAAATTAAAAATTCAAATGAAAATGCGAGAGATGTGAGAGAGCCTGAACGCAAATTAAGCGCTTCCGCCCAAGCCAAAAACCAACTCTTGCCATTTCCCTCACTCTCGCTCTCTCCATCTCTCTCTCTATTTCTGTAGTGCCTCGAGCTGCTTAGGCATAGAGTGACAGCGGCAGTCCGTAATTCATTTTAATGCGTCGCCTGGCCGAGCCGAGCTGACTCGAGCATATTTTTCGGTTTAAATTTTAATTTCCTGCAACTCAATGTCGACACTTCCTGGCAGCCGAAAAAGCAAATAACGGAAGACCATTGTGGCAGCCAAGGGACGTGACTGCACAGGTCCTTCCTGCACTCACTTAAATAGTTTGAAGTTGCTTTTAAGTTGATTGGGTTACTGAGGCATACACAGAGGTAGGGCGAGAGAGAGAGGGAGAGAGAGAGACAGCTCTGACATGTAAGGCGCTTACAGCAGACAAGCAAATAGCACTAGTTGCGTATACACTCTGCTACATAGATGTATTCGAGTTCTTAAACTGTGCTACACACAATTCTAATTAAGCTCTGTTTCTCTTTTGGGCTAGAACTCGTCAACAGCTCAACAGACAGCTGCGCCCTCAAAAAGGGGAAATAATGTAAATCACAGTCTTATATATAATATGTACGTACATATATATAAATACTATATATATGTATATATCTCTGCTCTGTGCGCCTTTGCCTTTGGTCTTCTCTTTGCGAGCTTCTCATTCTTTGCATTGCATAATTTGTTTGGCCAGCGATTTTGATGGTCCTCTATTTTTTGTTTGGCGGCTCGGCGTATTTAAGGCCTAACAAAAAAGGTTATTTTCCTGCAAGTCGACCTTTTTTAAAAGTATTTATTTGTGCATTAACTGGGCTTTATAACTTCTGATTAATTTGCAGCGAATACAAACGATGCAATATACAATGAAAAAGTTGAGCAGATGATTTGCAAATGGTTTCGATTGAAGTGAGAGAAATATAACAACTAATTTGTTAAGTAATTAAACGTTGAGGTTTATTATTATTGGCAAAACTTGCAGTAAAGCGCTTAAGAACAAGGCTCGAAAGAAAATTACTAGAATTTGGGTGAAGAACTGTTGATTTCTCCAGTTCCTTATCTCTGTAGCTCCCCATGTTTGCCTTTTACTCTATCTCTATGCAACATTGCATTTCGCTTACTCTTTGGCTGTCTTGCTCTCTCTCTCTCTCTCTCTCTCTCTCTGTATGTCTGTCTCTCTCTCTCTCTTTCTGTCTCCCTCTCTCTCTCTCTTTCTGCCTGTCTTTCTCTCTCTCTCTTTCTGTCCCAACCTCTTTTTAACTGTTCCTGCTGCAGTTTCCTGCCAATACCTCTTAAATAGGTCTTAAAGGTCCTAAAGTTTCCCTGTCCTTATGCATCTCTCTGTTTCTACTGCTCTATCTCTCTCTATTGCTTTCTCTCTCTATCTCTCTCTCCTTTGCTTTCTCTTTTTCTCCCTCTTCCTTTCTCTATCTGTCCTTGCTGCACTTTTTACTTTTACTCCAACTTGCGGTCGTTTAAACATGTCTTAAATTAGGCCCAACGGACTTTTGTTTGTCTACATAAATTTCTCTTTATTTTTCTCTGTCTTATTCTCTTTTTATGTCATTTAGCTGTCCTTGCTGCTTCTGCTCACTATTATTCTACCATTTTTTGGTCATTTAAAGCTGCCTTAAAGTAGTCCCCCAGGTCATCTTTTGCTTGTCTCTCTCTCTGTCTACCTCTCCCTTGCTCTCTCCATCTAACCTTGCTGCACTTCGCTTCTTTCAGCCTTTGAATAATTCATAGCCATCTCTTGTTTTCTTCTTTTGTTGGCCAAGGTCAGTTTGGCTGGCCGTCTGACCGTCAACTATGCAATAAACTGCAGTCTCAAACAGATTTTCGTGCCCTTGATATTGCGCGTTTAGCCTTCGGTATGCCAGGCCCTGGCCTTGACTTGACGTTTTACTTTTCATAATGATCATTAGCAGCAGCAGCAGCAGCAGCAACAGCAGCAGCCTCATCAACGTCATTCGAACTCATCACAATTGTCAGCACCAAAAACATTTTTCACATTCTAATGACTGTCAGGCACTGAAAATTTCCACAGCAAAAGTTTTTCCTCTTTTTTTTCACTCACTCTCACTCTCTCCTGGTTTTGCGCTTTAGTTTTTGCAGTGCGCTTATCAAATTTGTTGGACTCTCGTAAATTATGATGCGTCCCACACATATGTGGCCCATCATTATGCTCAACATTTGATTGCTGTTCGTAGTTTTGGCTTTATCCAACTTTGATTTATGCACGAGCCAGACACATATACAGAGACAGAGAGAGAGATAGAGAGATTTGATGGGAACTTGTCTTGTGACACGTTTATCAATGCTCTAGCTTAATTACATTTGGTTTGTTGCTTGTGGTTAGGCCCTATTTCCCAATGTTAGCCGAGTTGTTGCAACATGACACAAGAAAGAAGAGCTCAATTCAATTAAATTGGCCAAATTAGTTATTCTTAAGAACCGACTTCTAATTCGGCCACAGAACTTGCCCTCCGGCTTGATTGATTGCGGCTTAATTACCGCACGGCCAATGATTCGAGTGCTGAGCGCAATATAAATGCTACGCGAATGCTGGGCAACTGAAATGAATTGTAAGTGAAAACAATGCACTCAGACGATTTTAATTAGCTGTCTGATTGTGAATGTGCAGACGTCGGGATGAGCTGTGGCATTACAAGTTTCACTTGCTTTTATGTAACTATTTGTTTGTGCAGTCTTGCTTAGCTTTGCTTATCTGATGGAGGGTACTCTGTGTGTTTTAATGAAAGGAATTTGAGTAGCATTAAAGTAAATTTTATGATATGTGAAAATTTGCGTAGAATTTCGGTGTTGAAATGTTTGTAATAGGCTGAAGCTGAAGAAATGATTGAGCTCAATGAGTTTAAGCTCTTGAGAGAGGTGGAGATTGAAAGATTTATGAGAGTGTGTCTGTAATTTTAGAGTATATACTAGCTAAATATATAATATACTACCTAGATATATTTTTCTCAAGACTTTTGGTGTATTTTTTAGTCGAACAATCCCTAAATCAATCCTCCCCTTATGCTTTTCTATGCTGTCTTAGTTTTTAACTGAGATCA
Organism: Drosophila navojoa; assembly: GCF_001654015.2. Next base: position 250,064 of record NW_022045860.1, on the reverse strand, counting down.
ACTCCATCTTAACTGAGTTTTCATAGTCTGAACTAAAGTTGTATTGAAACACCGTCTCAAAACTTACCTAAAGCATTTTCACTTTATCTCAGTTAAACCAGCCTTAGCATCATCCAATGTACCTAAACTGAAAATACCCGAAATACCTTGAGCTTATCCAACCCTAAAAATACTTTAGCTGGAATCTGAAATACCTTAAACATACCGAACTTTATATACCCCTACACATATCAATCTCTACTGAATCAAACCTCATCAAAACTCAGCCAACTTTATCCATTGTCTCCCATGCCATCCCATAGCATAACCTTCATAACCATCAAAACTCAGCCAACTAACCTTACCCAACTTTATTCATCGTCTCCCATGCCATCCCATAGCATAACCTAACCTAATCTAAACCAAGCCAATGCCTGCCTAGCTCAACTTCTCAACATAGTAGACTATAATATATTCCATAATATTCCTTTATGATTTCCGCGTATGACATCATCATCGTCGCAGCCAGTTTGCTTCCATTAATGTCACGGCATCGGCGATGCCATTTCGCTGGTTAATCCAAACGCATTTCCAAACACACACAGATGTGCAACGTCAGAGTGTGCCGGGGCGACGTCATCGAGGCAGCGACCACCGACAGCAGCTGCCAAGATAAACAGTGAAAAGCGAAACGCAAATGAGTTTCCAGCAGGTCGCTAAATATGCTGACGATGTTGGCCAAGAAACACACAGCGCAAACCATTCAGCCATAAACTAAATATACACATACCTAATGTATATATATATATTTGAAAATATTTGTATATTTGGAATTTATAATTTAGCTTGCTCGATTTTTGTGTTTGACCTTCACCCAATCGTAACGCATTTGTTTTGAGCGACGCGGAATTTAAATGAACTTCACCTTCAGAGAGACTCTCACTCTCCCTCTCTCTCTCTCTCTCACTCTCACTCTCTCTCCCTCTCTCTCTCTCTCACTCTGTAGCTTTACATGTTAATGAACTTGTGGGTATTACGAGGATGTTGGCATGCCCAATGCGAATATATTTTTGGCTAGCCTCACATATTTTTACTCATTGTATGCAGCCGATCTATTTATATACATGTATATAGATAATGCTTAATAATTATTAAAAATAATAATATAATAATTGTGTTTTGTTCATGTGATTTGGTATCTTTGTCTCTTGACTCATACGAAGAGTATTTCGAGCTGTTTTATAAATACACAGCGCACACCTATGCCACATGATTCATTTTGACAATCCTTTCACGAAACGTCGCCAGATATTTCTCGCTTTCTCTCTCTCTCTCTCACTTCTTATATATGTCTATATGTATATATATTTGTGTTCTGGCGCTGTGACGTCAGTGGAACCTGTCGCACATAGATGTCGACCAGCACACATAATTCATATGTTTTATTTACTTGGCTTAAATTCTTTGATTGCCACATAAAAAACAATATATACATATATATATATACATATATATATATATATATATATATATATATTTATAGTAAAATGCAAAACAGGATGGACCTACGATTGATGTGTGGCGCATCGACGTTGAAATACGCTTGCAATTTAGACTTTGATATGTAAACAGAAGTTTGCTAATGAATTTTTATGGCTGTTCTATTATTACGTTTAATAGTCTGTACAGGAAAGATTTATAGAAAGGATTTATGGCTCAATTAATCACGTGAATTACTTATTGATAGATGTACATATATAGGCATATATAATGATAAGAAATGGTAATTTCACTTAGATTAGTAAAACAGCAGGTTGGAGAAAATCAAGTACTTAAGAATATGTAAAAATGATGGAGAAAGTTATAAACAAGAGAAGATATAAACCTTACGATATCATTGGTATATGAAAGAATAGGTAATCGTTTCTTAGTCTTAAAGTTTTACACTATTGCTTAACTCTAGCTCTGTGAGAAACTTGAACAGAATATACAGAAAAATAAAAAGTTCTTTAATCTAAAATTTTACTATAAATTAGGCTTAAACTTTTCTTGAGCGAACAATTTTCCTAACTGCCATTATCAAACTGCCACATATACTTCATCCATCTATTATCATATATACTTCATCCATCCATTAACATATATTAACTCTCCAATCCAAACATCTCCCATTAAATACGCCATATAACACTTAACCAAACCCAAACACCCTCAGCGAGTGTATTTTGAGAAATGAGCGAAAGCAACAACTAAATGAAAATAAAATAAAATGTTGTACAAATATTTTTCGCATAAACAACAAAACAGCGAACAGCAACGGCAAGTCTGGGCAAATATAACTAGGCATTCTGCGATGGTTTTTGTGTCTTTTAACGACTCTGCACAAATAGCTTTACGAAAGTCATAAAAAGAGAGACAAGGAATGAAAACGAAATAAATATAAATCAAGGCAAATTTTTGGGTGGTGTTGAAATTTGTGAATTTGCCAACATTGATTCGCTAAGCCTTCAGCCACAAGGTGGGCGGAGCTATATTAATCCCTTTGGCTCTATCGAGAATATTCTCAAAATTTGGGTTAATTAAATATTTATGTGATGAGCGTTTGTGCAGGCTGAGATTAATAAATGGCTGCAAGTGCATCATCATTAATCAAGCCTCCGATCAGCAGCTGACTGGAGTTGAGTGCTTCGAGTCTTGTAGCAGGCAGCTTTTGCACGCGGCCGAAGCTTCGAGTCATCAATCATAGCAGGCAGCTTGCTGTGGCAATGGCAAGGCAAAATGGCTTTAATTTATGATTATTATTATGAACGTGGCAGACTCGAAGAAAGAAAGAAATGTCATAAATAATTTCTTTTTAATTATGCCAATTTTTGGCCACTTGTCATCGAATTGGTTTCATCTACTATTTACTCTCGAGTCTCACGAAATTGTTGAGACCACAAATAAACCATCATCGTCATCATCGTCATCATCGTCATCATCAACATCATCATCATGTGGCAGTGCTGCTGTTGACCTTGTCGACTTCCGCTGTTGCCAAATATTATTGCCAATTTATCACAACTTAAAGCAACATTTTTGCAGCCCCAGCTGGGCATATATTTGCTACGGTTTTGCTTTTCTCTGTCCGCTTCCGCTGCCAATTGGCAACAATTTACGGCTTAGCCTAGCCTTAGCCTTGCACTGTCCTGTTGCTGATAGAGCGAACGGGATAAAAGGGCGAGAGAATCAACTGCTACATAATTCAAAGGCACAATTAATTGCTCTACCCTGTGCATGTGTGCGTGTGTGTGTGTGTGTGAAACACATGGCGTATGATTAATACGCATCAGCTTTTATCATTTTTCCGCCTCTGTTGTTGAAGCCTGCGACCTTCAGCTATTGATTGAAGTCACCGTCGCCATCTTAGGCAACGCCCCAGCCTATGCATAGCAATTGGTATACACATAATTGAGCAGCTGTGCTGAGAGTCGGGCATATACGCACTCGAAATGCGCTGCAGAAAGAGTGAGAGAGGAAGATAGAGAGCGAGAGAGAATTTAACAGTAAATAAAATCTAATTGATTATTGAAATTGTGCTCTCTGTTAAAACTCTGTAAATCGAATTTCGCAAACAAACATCTGAAACTTAACAATGAATTTGATTAGAGATTCTAAAGCTAAAAGTTTTCTTTCAACAAGGCAATCAAATTCTATGCAAAACCTTAAATTTCAATTCTTTTATTTGAGCCCAAAGGGAATTGATTTTTATGCATTTATTTTTTATCAAGCTGTTTCGCATCAAACTTGATTTGTTCTATAAATTTTTGTTGTTAAAATAGGGTTTTCGCCTGGAGAACATAACAACTAAATTGAAATCTTCACGTATCGAATACAAATTTTGTTATTTAATAGTCTGCCATACACACACACACACACTCATACACATCGGCTCGCACATGTGTCGCAACCGAGCTCATATATCAAATATACCCAAAATACAATGGCAAGAGGCAGCATTTGGTTAGCAAGTTTATGGCCAAAACTGCTGTTCGACATACAATATATGAGCTGACAGGCTCAGAGCATGTGTGTGTGTGTGTGTGTGAGTGAGTGAATGCTTTATGTATGTGTGTGTCTGTGTGTTAGGCTTTACTGCGCACTCTGCTCTGCTCTGCTCTGGGTCGAAATTGTAATCATAACTTGAGCGACGCGTTAAATATAACAAAAAATAGCTTCGAGCACGTAGCCAAACACAGCAAAGAGAGAGACAGAGAGAGAGAGAGAGTGTATATGTGTATGTATGTGTGTGTGCGTATGTCTCATTGTTGTTGTTGTTTTTGCTTGTTGCCTGTCAAAGTTTTACGCAGGAAAAGCATTTAACTCGCGCGGCTCGTCTACTGCGTTGCTATTTCGCGTTTGTTGTTGTTTTTGTTTTTGTTGTTTTTGTAACATGCGTGCGAAAAATTGGGTGTGAAAAGCACTTTGGCCATTTAGCCTCGAGAGTGACGTTTACTGTTATGCGAGCACTTCACACGTGGCTGCCACGCCCTCACACTGTCTGGCCCCTCGCTCAAATGGCAGCCGCAGCTCCTCAGCTGCCAGGGCTGAGACACTTAAGCCTTTAGGCTATTTTGTAGGCCCGCCAGCCTGCCTAGCTGGGCACATTAAAGGCTTTCCTTTTATTAAATTTTAAACCTAAAATGTGAGCACGCCGCAGCCCCGCCCCTCCCAAGTTAAGGCGCATTGGCTTGTGTTACATGTTGTTGGGGGCAACAAATCCGCTTTGATGGGCTTTTACCTTTAATGCCAACGTCATGTAGCTGTATATATACATATGTATATATAGAGCTGTAACTGTGTATATGTATGTGTGTATGTATATGTCTATGTATGTATGTATATGTCCCATCAGTCTCTCAAGTTGTTTGCGGTCAGCGCTTGGCAAATGAATTGCATAAAAATTTAATTTAATTTAATTTTACGCAAATTAATTTTTCTTAGTTTTTTTAAGCGTAACTTTTATATTTTTTTATCCGGAAATTCTCTTATTATTTCAGTGTTATGCAACTTCTATTGCTGATATTTGTCCAACATAAAAATTGCTATAAATCAACTCTAATTTTTGCTGGAGCCTTTGCTTTAAATCTCTTTACAGCTGAAAACAATTTTCTATTTTCGCTAAAAATTTTGTCAACAATATTGTGTTTTATAAATATGTCTATATATACATATATAAAGGTATTTGTGGGCGCTACATGTACAAATCCAGCGCCGTCTGGCATTTAATTTGATGTCTTGCTTTATTTTTTGTGGCAGCCAAATTTTTTGTTGCCTACTTTTCAGCGCCTATAAATTTGACACCTCCAGCGCGCCGCACGTGCTGTGAGGGAATGAGCGAGCCAGTCTGTCTGTCTGTGTGTGTGTGTGTGTTTGTGTGTATATTGAGTGTGCCTGCTCGTAAAGTTTTTGCCATGCCCGCAGCCTTTGATTATGTTGGCAACCACAACTCAAATTCCACGAGCCACGAACTTTGTCCAACTTTCTCGAAACTTTTTTTTTGTTCTTGTTCTCTCTTGATGCTCTCCATTTCACACGCCTTCCCTCAGTGTGCGCCCACCGCAGCGCCCTTCTCTTCTCACACAGTCATCCGTTTTTTCCATTTCGTTTCTTGTTTTCCTTATTTTTTTTTCTATAATACTTTTTCGCTTTTACAGTTTTCCATGAAGCTCTTTCTTTTATTTTACTCGTATTATTTGTTAGGAGTAGGCCGTCTCGACCAAAATTAAATGTTATTGGCCTCGCTGGCGTTGCTTTGCGAGATGCCCAACAATTTTAATGCCCATAAATCAGTTGCTTAGAAAAAAGATCTACGCACCTTTCAGCAGACCTTTTCATATATATATATTTCTGTCCTGCTTTTTGGCTTTTTTTTGCATTTTATTTTGGGTTTTCTCTCTGCATTTTTCGGCGCTGATTTCATCTATCAAATTAAGAAAGTAAAAGCTAAAAATTTGTTTACTCGTAAATTTTCAGGCGTCGCCAAAAACAAAGAGAAGTATATATATCACAATATATGTACATATGTATGTACAATATGTATAATATATGTTAATGTATTTTGGCCAACATTTTGCGCCTATTGTTAGCCAACTGCTTGCGGCTGAGAATTTGGCAAGTGCTGTTCGAGGCGTGGCCGTGTCAACTGCCATTAAAATTTCATTTCAACGAGCGTCCACACAAATTTGATGCTTTGTTGTCGCAGCGCCACAATTAAGTCATTTGAGAATTGCTTCAGGTTTCTTCTTAAACGGATCTAATTGAGCGCGACTCGCCGGCGCCGCACAAAAGGTCCTTTTGTTGCTGCGAAAGGATTCTTTTTCTCGCTTGTTGATTTTTGTTAATTAGCGGACAATTGAGCGATTTGCAATTTTCAACAGGGGCGAAATTTGACTGGGAGTTAGGTATTTGACAGGCGGTTAAGTGAGCAAAACAAAAGCAGGTGGACAGACAATGAATATAGAGCGAGCAGAGCGGAAGAGAGGGAGAAGGAGCGACAGAGACAAGCCAAAACGGTCGTTGAACTGAGTCAAGAAAATATGATGTTATTCAAATTTGAGTGGGACTTTGGAATTTGACAGCAGTTTAGTGAAGCAACGAATGAAGACTGAGATGATGATGTGCTGGTAGTCTAGGTAGGGTAGGGTGATACGTAAGCCGTGAAAAAAGAATGAATGAAATGAAAGACTATATATGACTGGGAGTTGAAACTGTGAACGGAAGGTAGGAAGGCTGCCAGACAGTAGACAAGATTAACTGGAATGTCATTGAACTCAGCTAAGCAAAGATGATGTGGTACAAGCTTAACTGAGAGTTGTTAATTTGACAGCAGCTTTATTGAACAAATCAATGGGAGATTGAGAGATGGATGATAAAGGAAGAATTAGGCAGGAAAGGCAAGGCTAAAGCTAGATTAAAGGAGAATAGCTGAAGATAAAAATAAGAAAGATGACGTTTAAGGTTAACTGGAAGTTAAAATTTGACAGCGAGTAGTACAAAAAAGAAACTGGATGACAAAAATAAAACCACTAGGGAAGAAGTAGATAGATGAATAGATAGATAGACGATTTTAAATATCTTTAGAACAGAGAAGATCTTTGAGCTAGGATAAGAACCAATTAAAAACTGGAAACAAAATATTTAACAGCAAGTTAAGTGAGCAGAAAGGAGTGAACTTTTATATACTATGACGAGTGAGGAAGAAGGATCATTGTATATTATACTTCTTTCCATAAAGAATCATTGTCTTTCATTCTTTTTCCCATCACGTTACAGTATATAAACATTTACATACAGTAAAACAAGCTATGAAATGCAACAGATAATGATGATGTCTTGTCAACATAACTGGGAGCTGAGAATTTAACAAGAACTCCAGACCAAATTCTAACCGAACCAAATGCTTGCAGGCAAACTCTAATACTTGAGCAGGAGACGAAAATCTAAAGTGAAAAAAAGAAATGCTGCCACATGAATTTGACAGGGAGTTATGACTTTGACAAAGGTCTGCAGCAATGCGAGGGAATGTGGGATAAAAATGTCATTGAACTTCAACTTGGGTAGTTGAATTCCGTGGAAAAACAGGTGCCCCAAGTTTTCAATTAGACTGCTTAAGCTCTTGCGCTCGGCCTCACTTTTTTTTGTGAATAATAATCTCTACAGAGACTTGACATTCGGCTCATAAAATAAAAGTTCTTGGAATAAGTCATCAACCAGGGGGTTTAATGAAACATGAAAAGAAACAACAACAACAAGATATAGCCGCTCAATAATTTATGAGCAACAACTTTGGCCAATGAGCTCAAGTATTTATTGGCAAGGAGAGAGAGGGGGGGAGATTAGTTGCTGTTGGCTCAATAACTGAAAGACATTAAAAATGTTGATTTGTTGATTTTGCTTTCAAGTATATTTTAGTATTTCCGAATTAGTCGGGCAGAGAAAATTTCTTGCCTTTGGGCCTTAATTAAATCACCTGTCACACAAGTAAAGCGAGCTGACTGCAGTGAGCAAGGGACCCGCATAACGTTACTTCGCTTTGTTTTGATTTCTTTTACGGTTTGTCAGGCCCGCAGGCAGCTGTCAGGGCACCCAAAGCTCCCAACTGAACTCTGCCCTTTCGCTGAGTGTTTATTTTTAATACAAGTATTTATATACCTGGCGTAGGCGCAGCCAGGGGACGACACATTGGCCTACAAATGACGTCGATTGCGTTTGGCATTTAAGCGGCTAAAAAATAAACAAACAGCTCAGGAATCTGTGTACCGAATGTCTATATATATACTGTATATGTATGTATCAAACTGCGAAATATCTTAAGAGCAATTAAAAGTTTCTCGATGCAGCAATTTGGAGGCGCAAGAAAACAGCGAGCCACCAATTAAATGGCGATTAAAAATAAATTAAGTTTACTTTATGCACAACTTGTGTGTAGGTACAGTTACAACAACAACAACAGCAACAACAACAAGAGCAATTGTAGAGTGTATAAATAAATAATTAAAGCTTAACAGCTCGAGCAGCAGCAGCAGCAGGAGACGCAGAAGTAGTAGCAGCAGCAGCAGGAGACGTAGAAGTAGCAGCAGCAGCAGCAGGAGACGCAGAAGTAGTAGCAGCAGGAGGCGGAACATAAAGGTGAAGGTCGCTGCTGCTGCTGTTCCACAGAGTCATCAGCAAGGCAAGAAACTTAGTCAACCATATAAACCACACACACACTAAGACACACACACACACACACACAAACGCACTGTTGGAGTGGGCAAACGCTTCGGCTATAAATAGCCGCGTTTCTCTTGTCGTTTCGCATTTTTGATGCGATTAGCCTAAAGATTTGTTGGCATCTTAGCAACTGAATGCGAATGCAAACAAATCCGCATAAACACTATTTTGTAGGCGTGGGCGTGGAGCGTAGCGGTGGGTGTGGCAGCAGCCAGGCAGGCAGGCAACAAAAATGAAAAATGGAAATTAAATTAATTTTTAAGCACTCAAGGTGCTACTGCTGCTGCTGTCCAGAATAAAGCGTGGGCGAGCTTTGGCTATAGCTCTCTCCCTTACTCTCGCCCTTCCCCTCCCTCTGCCTTGATAAATTCTTTGCAGTAAATATGAATTTTTCTAGTATTTGAGCAAATCAATTAGCTGAGAATATTTGCTTTCATATAGAATATCTACATATGCCTGCGCCTGCTGGAACCACTCAAGCCGTGTTGTTGTTTGCTTTGCTGTAAAATTGAAATATAAGCGAACTTAAGCGAAATGTATTTGCCTGCTTGAAGTGCACTTGACCCAGGCACTTGCTCAGCAAGCATTCACAGCGCAAAACAATATGTTTTACATGCTCTGCTAACCCAATGACAATTTCAAGCAGCTGATCAATAAAATGTTGGAGAATATTTGCCATGGGGTAAACAGAGGGGTGGGGTGGTAAAGGCATGCATGCCTCAAGATACAAATTGGGTCTTTGGCCAACAAATGACAGAGACAGACACTTGTAGTCCTCTATCAACAAGCGAGCATAAATTTCGAATGTGTGTAGAAGGCGATGAGCAAATGAATAAAATATGCAAATCAATGGCGTATAGGAAAGCCACAAGAAATGCCAAAATATATTCAAGGCAATGTGAATCAGTCGATGCAGGTGGGCGTGGCTGTGCTGTTGGCTTGGCTAACCGTGTGCTATTAATTAAATTTAATGAATTGTGTCGGCGTGTTGATTTGTCGGGCGACACGTCGTGGCAACGCGGCGTATACGTGTTGCTGCTTGGCTACAAATTGAGGCCAACAACAACAACAACTTGGCTGGTTGAGGCTGTGTAAGTTGCGCACGTCGTGCCACTAGATCTTCGTCTATTTCCAATGCACGTGTTGCATTTATTAAAACGTAGCCTAGCTGCGCACCACGCGGCGTATGCGTAACGCAATAAATGTCAGAATCTCACATGACAGCTGGTAGAGCTCCACTGCTCCTGCTCCTGCTCCTGCTCCTGTTCCTGCTGCTGCTGCTGCTGCTGCTGCTGCTCCTGCTGCTGCTGCTGTTGCTGCTGTTGCTGTTGCTGCTGCTGCTGTTTCTTCCTTCTCCTGTTCCTGCCGCTGCTGCTGCTGCTGCTGCTACTACTGCTGCTGTTCCTGCTGCTGCTTCTGCTGCTGCTGCTGCTTCTGCTCCTGCTGCTGCTGCTGCTGCTGCTTTTGGCACATTTGTTGAGTGACGTCAGCAGCTGTCAGTTAATGTCCAGAGCAACCGCCACCCATTTGGCCTCTGCCCGTATTCCCCAGTGCCATGGCATGGCTGTTATTACGAGTTGCTCTCTCTTTTTTCACACATGCCATACGAAAATTAGGCTATGAAGCGTCCTGAGTGTGCGGGCGTATGTGTGTGTGTGTGTGTGTGTGCGTTTGTGTGGGTGTATGTGTGTGGCATGCGAACATATTTGTGCTGAGGTTCGTCCTGGCACAAAATGCCTCAAATGCGCAGCCTCGCATTGTTTATTTATCAAATATCCACACTCTGTCAGAGCCAAAAATCCAAAGGCGGAGGAGGGAGGATGAGGGGGAGGCGGGAGACAGCCAGCAGCGTGTATGTAAAAGCAACACAAAAGAAAAGCATATAGAGTATAGAGAGACCTACCGAATGCACACAAAGAAAATACCCTGTAATGCAAGAGAGAGAGAGAGAGAGAGGGGGCATAACAGGTGTGCCATGATTTATAGCTAGAGCCGATCTAAGACTTGGATAACTCTGAGGTTATTTTGCATATCAGCTTAATATAATATTTTTAAGGGCTTATTCTCATTTGCTGTTGGTCTAAACCTGATTATATATATTAAGCAACAGGATTTCAACATGGAGCGCTCGCATTTATGCCCTGGGGCAGCTCATCTGCCAAGGACCTTTAACACATTAAATGTTATCCCAAATGATTTCAATTGTTTTGCAACAAAATGCTGCAAAGAGCTGATGAGGCCGTTTCGATTGAGTGCAGTGTGAGTGAGAGGGAGTGGAAGAGAGAGAGAGAGAGGGAGAGACAGTGGCAGGGCTTGGTAAACCAAATGCCCGTTGCTTGTTAGCCTTGTTTGCCTGTTTCCTGTGTGTGTGTGTGTGTGTGTGTGTTTGTGTGGGCTGGTCCAACATGCTGAGAGCCGCACAATTAATTTGCGGCTTGCTTACCAAATTCAGTTACGTGTTATTTTTGTACTTTTCTCTTTGCCCTTTTTACTTGTCTTTGTCATGTTGTGTTTGCTCTTTCTCTGGCACTCTCTGAATTATAAATAAATCTGTGCATTCGACTCCATGGAATTGCAGATGGCAATGACGTCACACACACATCTCATTTATCTACTTTTTTGCCTACTTATTGGCATGTCAGTTGTGTAATGCTTGTTGAACCACCTGTGCTTCTCTTCTCACCTTGGCCCGACTGCACCTAATTGATTAAAGGCCAAGCGAATGGCCCATTATGAGCAGCCCCGGCGCAGATGTTGGCCCAGCTAATTAGACAGCAAACTTTCTGCTTAATTAATTTTGTCATTAGACTCGGAGAGATACAGAGAGAGCGAGAGAGAGCGAGAGAGAGAGAGAGGAGGTGTGCAGCAGACAGTAGCCAGCAGATGGCCGATATAAGTAATTGACATTAGTTTGAATAGTTTGCTTTGAAGAAATTGTTGAGAGCACTGGGAAAAGCTGTTGAAGCGCAGGTGTTCAGAAGATGCAAAGAAGATTGAGCAGCTCAGCAGCTGAAGGTATTTAATTATGATCGTATGAATCAGCATTCCTTCTATGAACTAACTAAGTTGTAGTGATAAACGGTAGAGTTGCCAAAACAGCACTCGGTAGGTGCTCTTGTCAATGTATCGTGATATCGATACTATCGAGTATGCGATTAATGGATTTACCAACTCTTGTTTGAATTAAATTTCAGTTGCTTTTTTTATTTAACTTGAAAAGCTTATAGATTTAAAAAGTAAGACAAAAAAAAAAAGACAAAAGTCAGTAGAATCAGATCTGAAGGTCTACGATTTATTTATATTTAAAAGAAAAAGTACTGTGAAATCTAATTTAGGCAAGTTCGTCAATGCTTTCATTGATTTGTGACACGGTATATAATCCTCTTGACCTTTTCTGCAAATATCATTATTATGTGCTCATTTATATTCACCTTATATGTATTATCAAAATAATCTTTGCTGTATTTGTATAGAGCATAAACTATGCAAATGCTTTTTCCGAGTTAATTGAACTAAGCAGCTAAATGGCATTTAGCAGAAGAAGAAATAAAAGATAAGACAAAACAAGAGACCGAGAGAGATAGAGAGACTGAGAGCTAAACTGAATCAAGATTTATGGCAAAATCTGTGGCAAGCCAAGATAAGAGCTTTGTTCTTAATTGAATAATAGGCCTATAAATACACTGTGTTGAATATTTATGCTGGAAATCAATTAAATTTTCCATGCCGTGCATGGATGTTGGCCTGCATTAGGGGTATTCATTTTGATTATGCTTTGGGTGGACCCTACCTTTTTCGCTCTGCTCTGACGTTACCCAAGTTGTCAGGCCATAAATTTGCAGAGACTGGGAGAGAGAGAGAGAGAGGGAGAGCAGCAAGGGCTAGCCGCTAGCCAGTTAATACAAAGACATTTGTCGCCATAATTTGACAGTCACATAAATTCATTAAAATATGCTATGCACAGAGCTAGCCCTGTCTCTGTCTCTCCCTCTCGCTATCTATCTGCCTCTCTGTCTGCTGCTCTTCCTGTCTGTTGGCCAACGTCTCATGAACTTGATGCATGAAAATGTTTTCTTGGCTTTCAAAATAATTTCATTACTTCATCACTCGCATTGTCATAGAGTGTTTATCTATACGTTATATGGCACACATATTTCTCTCTCTCTCTCTCGCTCTTCAGGTCTCTCTTGTGTTCTTTGAATGTTTTTATTATTTTCGTGAAAATATTTTTGCAAACACGTCAAGGCATTGCCCCCTGCCGCCAGGCAACCGCACAGACTAGCGTTTATTTAGTCATTTGGGCTCTTCTTTTCGCACCAGCCTTTTGCTGCGTTCTGGCTCTGGGCCAACGGAATTTGTATCTGTTTCAAATAGTTTTCGTCTTCTCCCCCACCGCCCACCTCCCACCTCCTACCACTCTTAATCTGGTAATTTGTGTGCTGCTTATTTAAACTAAACGCGCTTTGATATTTATTTACGTGTGATTAGCAACAATTGGTTAAAGGTTTTGCGGCTGCTGCATTTTCACATTTAATTTCCTATCTGTATAAATGTCTTATTCCGCATTTTTCCCCTCCCCCCCTCGCTGTTTATTGTTGCTGTTGTCTTTATTTGCCAATTAATTGCCAGCGAGAGCGCTGAGAATTCTTCATGCGCTTGCCGAAAGATATTTTCATCTGCTTAGACCATAAATATTGTTGCCCAGATTTCTTAGCCCTCTTTTAGCTTTTTTTTTTTTTTTTTTGGGATCGGCTGTCTGTCAATTGGTAAATTCATTTTAATGACTGACTGAAGCATTTGAGCGCTTGTTAAGGAATTTTCTACTAATTGCTTTTTCGGCATTTTGGTAAGAGATATCGTGACGGCCTCTTCCATTTCCATAGCAGCAGTCGGATATTTTTCAATTTTGGTTTGAGTAATTAAACGAGTCGATTGATTATCTATCAGCCTGTTTCCGGTTGTTGAGTTGTGTTTGAAATTTTGAAGGCTTCAAGTGATTTTTATGTGAGCTGGGAGGTGGAAAATATGTGGGGACTTACCAGGAATTGATTTATATATGTATATGTATGCTGGGCTTGTGCACCAAATAAGGAATTCCTGCTGTGCTGTCAGTCACAATGTGATTCGCCAGAGTGACAATTTATAGTCGGCTTCTTTTCATCTACTGAAAATCTTGATGACCCTACATCTCTTCCCCTCTCTCTCTCTCTCAGCAACACTTGGGACTACGTTTAGCTATAGCTATCTTTGTCTTAGAGAGTGAGCATTAGGGGATATGCAAGTCAAATGTGAGAAGGCTGTACATCCAACCCACACACCCTCTCAGAAAATGTTTGTTTAGAAAACAGACCCTATATATTATTTGATTAATATTTTTTTATTATTTATTATTTTTTATAAATTCATTATTAATTATTATTTTTTAATTTTTGTTATATTTTATTACATTTTTTATTATATATTAATTTTTTATGAATTCATAAATAAAAACATTAAAAAATAATAAAAAACAAATATTAAAAAATAATAACTAATATATTTTTTAATATTTGTTATTTATTATTTTTTAATGTTTTTATTTATAATTTATTTCCTATTCTTGATTATTTATTATTTAATATTTAATTTTGTATTATTTATTTTTTATTATTTATTTTTCCTTTTTATGATTTATTATTCATAAAAAAATGTATTAATATTTTTTAGTATATATTTTTTGTCTTTATTTATTTATTGTTAATTATATATTATCTCATATAAATAAATTTTGGTATATATTTTCTTAGCAGAGTTTGCCAAGTCCTTTTCCATTTGCTCGCTTCTTCTACAGGCAACATCCCATTCTTATCCCCAATCTTAGCTAAACATATTTAATTTGTTTACCTCTTTTGCTCTGCCTCTTTCTCCAGTCTACTTAAGCCGATTTGCTTTCCTTCGCTTTCTTATTTAAATGCTGCACAAATAGCGATAAGCATTTGCTGTGCTACAAATTAAGCGAGAGTCTGTTGTGCTTCGCTTACTCAAATTAACGGACGCATATAATTGTTTGCCATTTCTCATTATTAATGAGTGAAGCCCCACACCCACACACACACCCACACACACACACGCACACATGCGCGCACATTTAGTGTGCCGTCAGCTGTCCGGCAGAGCTTTAGTTTCTTTTGTTTCTTTGTTTTTACTCATAAGTCTCTCTCGGGACTGGCTGGAGGCCCTGAAGAGCCGAACCACATGCTTAACCCTTTAACAACAATTAAAAATATTACACTTGACCAACAAGAGCAGGTCAGGAACAACAAGGGTATCAGCTGTGTGTGTGTGAGTGTAGTTGTGTAAATGTCTTTCAATGTGTGTGTGTGTGTGTGTGTGTGTACTTTGTGGCCACTCAAGTGGCTGCCTTGGCAGGCAATTTACAGCTGCTGCTGCTGCTGGTCCTGCTCCTGCTCTTGCTGCTTCTCCTGCTGCTGCTGTTGTGGTCAAGGGAAACCGAGAAAACCGAACAAACCGAGCTCAACCACTAGCCAGCATGACAATTAATGTAAAAGCCCATCAAGTGCTTGCTCGAGGCTCCACATGCTGTAGCACTGCTCTCTCTCACCCTCACTCCCTCTCTCTCACTCTTTTCGTCTGGCTAGTTTTGGGACATGTTTGTAAATTAGTTGACTGCACTTGTTACAAGCTTTTACTATATATATATGTGTGTATATTATATACTTTATTCATTTTTCTTCTCTCTCTCTCTCTCTCTCACTCTCTCTATTTATAGAACCAAGAAAAGACAAGACTGATGCACAACAACACGGTGGCAATGGCACATTATCAACACCGAATATTGAGCAGCCAACATGCCAGGGCTCTATGCTGCCGCCACCCGGTGGTGGCGGTGGCGGTGGTGGTGGAGGCGCTGGTGTTGGTGGCGGTGCGGGCGGTGCTGGCATGCACCAGCAGCAATATAACCAACAGAACGATTCCAACAACAAGGCGGAGCGGCCCAATACTCTGGGTGGCAGCAACAAGCTGTCGCGGCGAGGAGTCAACATCTGCTACCACAATGAGCATTGTAAGTGAAACGAACTCAAACTGAACTGTTTCTGTTTCTCTATAATAAACTACTTAAAGCTAGATTAGCAATAGATCTGAGATTAGTTGCGGAAAATTGCAGAAGCAGTGATAAGTGATGGAAGTTGAATTAGCAGTTTGAATCGTAGTCTTGCATAATCAAATGTATATTTGATTCTCTTTGGTATTTCTGCTGCATAAGACTAAGAATAAATTATAAATTATAGTTATACTTAACAGCATCTTAAATCAGTCAAGTTTTGTTAAAGAAATTCCAATAAAACAAGAAATATTTACTCTGCAATAGCATTTCATTGTTGAGTGAAAACTTGAGTTCATTGTGCTTCGATTCATAATCGATAATTGATCAAAATAAATATTTTTATTAATATTTGTAGTGCTCCATACTAGGAGTATTTTCTAAAAAATCGACAAGTTATCGATAATTGCTACTCATAGATATCTTAAAGCTTTTTAAGCTTACTAAGCAAAAAATGTTGATGGAGTATTTTGTGAATATTGCAAAGAAACTAAGATTGATTTAAAACTGCGATAATAGATAACAACCTATAATATTCGATAAGAACCTAGAAGTTATCGATTGTAAAGAACTAGCTAAATCTAGCTATCGATATATATAGCATATCTATCATTATTGAACTATGCAATTTTCCAGCAACTAGCTATCCCACACTTCTCTCTCAACACACACACACGCACACACACACATGCATACACTACACACACTCACAGGCACACTCACACGCACACATCAAATCTCATTGGCTAGAAAAACAACAATTCACATTCACACTCACTGTCTCTGACGTCTCGCCTCTCTCTCTCTCTCTCTCTCTCTTTTTCTCTTGTTTGTGTTGCCCCGACTCTTGATTGTAATCGTTTTTGTAGATGGCGGCGAGGATGGCAAAATGGTGGGCGGTCCGCCGGGCAGCACACCGCCGCCATATGCTGGTGGCAAGCTGCCGCCGGGCGTGATGCTCAGCGAGCTGCCAGAGCCGCCGATACCGGTATCGGAAATTGGACCCATCCCACCGCCGCCGATGTTCTCCACGCCGAGCCCGACGCTCATCGCTGGACGACCGCACGGGCCAGGCGCCATGAACGATCAGGACTACCAGCAGGACTATGACTATGATGGTAAACATGATCAATACGAACACCAAAGCTCTCTCTACAGCTTTCAGCTCATTAACAACCGCGCACTTCATAACTATGCTAGTGCCCCATGCCCTGCTCCTCCTGCTCTCTATGACAGCAAATGTGCAATAGGTTCCCTCCCCCCCTGCTTGCCATTCACTAATCTGTCTTGATCTCCTCCTTGCCTCCGCAGATCACGATCCCGATCAGGATGAGCTCGACTCGGATGATGAGTATGCGCCGTACGGCGGCGTTGCTGGCAATCATGTGCGAGTCATGGATACGCAGCGTGTCGAGGAAATTCCAGCCAAAGAGCCAAAACCAAATGCAGTTCCTCTCAAGTCGGCGCTGAAGAAGAAGGTGGGCATGGTGGGCGGCGGCAGCAATGCCAACTCGGCCTCGACGCCCGTCACGCCCACACAGGAGCATCACAGTGCTGCCACTGCGGCGGCCATATCCAATAGCAACGGCGGCATCGGCTCCATGGCAGCCGCAGCTGCCGCTGCCGCCCAGCAGCAGTCGGCCAATCAGCGGCCCTTGGTGGTGCGCCAGGATGCGGCGGGCAACAACTATTCGCTCAAGTAAGTCCAGTGATGGCATTTTAATTGCCATCGAATTTCACTCTACGATAGTTGCGTTAGCTCTTGCGTTACACTTTGTTTGTAGTTTGAATTTTGTTTACTTATAAACTCTTCTCTCTCTCTCTCTCTTTCTCTCTACTCCTCTCACTCTCTCTTTCTATTTATATATACTCAAATATATATAAATTCATCATGCGCGGCGTTCTTCCCCTACTTGCGTTTCGTTCTGCTGCTGCAATTAAATTAATAAAAAATCTAAAACCCCGCCCCCTTCAAATATAATCCATTTATATATCCAATTATATATTGATTGCTCTGCAATTTCTTTTTGTTACCATTTGATTTTGTCTGTACATTTTTGTGTGTGCGTGTTCAAACACGTTCGACTGCTTCATATTCCGACTACAACAAATATCAATCAATCAATCAATCTCTACTCTCTCTATATACAAAACTATATCGAAACATACAAAAATATATCTATCTAAAACCCGAAACGAAATCAGGCCTATACTACGACCACGGATTAGAATATGGTAAACATTTTTTTCGCTAATTTATTTGTCATGTGAAATGTATGCCAAAAACAAAAAATGCTTTTAGACTACATCTATCTATCTCATTCACTCACTCACTCTCACTCTCTCTCTCTCTCTCTGTCTGTCTCTCGCTCTGTTGTGACTAAATTTTCGTTTGCGCCAAACTTAAAATTGCAAACTTTTATGCTTTTCCTTTATTTCCACTCATTTCCACAAGTAATTTTAAACGGAAATTCTTTTCGTCCTGCATAGTCCTTGAATTGCTTTGGTCCTCTGCAAGTCAACGACCTTTTCCCGCCCCCACCCACCCACTGCTGCACCTTCACAATCATATTTCGGTTATGTGTTTTGATTAAAATTTTCAACACAAGCGAAATTTGACAACACCTAAACGAGCAGATGAACACGAAGAAGAAGAAGAAGCATTTACACTCTCACTCAACAACAAACGTGGACACACTTTTTTTCGTTCTTTTAGCTTTTTTTTCCTGTTCGCTCTGTTTTCTTGTTTCTTTTGGTATTAAATTACGAACTTTTGGTTGTTTGACATTAAGTTTAATTTTCTCATGTGCTGCCTTTTCGCCTTCCATGTCGTATACACTTACAGTACCTCTCTATCTATGTATGTGTGTGTGTGTGCGTATGTGTGTGTTTGTGTGTGTCCTTTCTCTTCTTTTTTTGTCGTATGATAAAACTTTTCGTTTGCTTTAACGCCGCGTTGCATGCTACGATTGCGAAACAAGTTTTCATTTTTCTTTTTTTCTTTTTCAACACTGGGACTTCCTTATGAAGCAGATGACATATTACAAAAGCATGTCTTAATTTCATTTCTTTGTCGCATGTCAAATTAAATCAAGAAAAGGCCAGCGATGCCCACTAAAGGCTGGCAATAAATTGTTATATAATGTATGACAGGGGGAAAAAAAAAGAGAAAAGAGAAGGCTGAAAAGAGAGCAAAACTTTGACAGATGACAAGTGCTACGAGTTGAATGCTGTAGCCAGCGATGCGGCATAATCGAAACTCGATTGCTGGCAACCGCACATGCGAGTCCTCTTTAGCCACGCCCCAATGGCTTAAAAAAAAAAAAAAGAAAAAAAGAGGAGCCAAAGATGCGGAATATGCAAAACAGTTGCAGCAAAGCGTGAAACTGAAGCAACTGAACGTAAATGCAAGACATTTTCCACATATTTATCATAAGATGTGCGAGAGCAGAGCAGAGAGGGCGGGGAGGCGAAGAACCTTTCAGTTTATCACAAACAATGCGCATATGAATCGTATCTTCATTGTTAATAGTCCAGATGCATTTACAGCTGACGTCTTGGATAATGCGAGAAATATTCTTATATGATAACTGTGAATGGGCGAAAAATAATGCTGTAATGTTTCAAGTAGTCAAGATAGTATAATATATGAAAATTATATTAAAGAGGGTGATTGCAGCAATTAGTTATTAGGGAAAGAAACGAGCAGTTTAATAAGAAGTTTGTAGAGAAAATGTTGAAATTATATCAAGGCTTATCTAATGATAGACTTGCAAGTAAGAATGGTTTATATATAATGCTAAAAGACTTACAATACAATTAATAATTTCTTCTACATAAAAACTTTGCCTATCTCTTGAATATAATGAGCATTATATATGATATAATTACATCCATATATACACACAAATGTGTCTCTCAAGATATGAGAATCGATTGGCTATCCTTTTTGGCTATACGAATTATAACCTTAGATAGAGAGGTTCTATACAGAAGAGAGAAACTTGATCAAAGTTTAACACCAACTTACGGAAGAACTTATTTGTTTACTTAAATATTAACTTAACATTAGTTCTACTGAATATTTCCATATATATTACCAATACTGACGAACGGTTACCTTTAGCAGTTGTTTTCTATATTCAAAGCGAGAAAATTGAGAGAATTTAATAGCTAATCAAAAAGCAATTTATTTATTTAGTAAAGTTTTGATAGGCTGGACCTCTACTTTAAGTTTTATGATCTATTTAGTATTTTAATATTTATTGCTCCGATTGAAATACGAGCACTAGAAGCCCATGTTTCATATTAGGAGGGAGAAACTTGATAACATTTAAAAGCAACTTTAATAGGAACTTTCTGATTCAAATATTTTAATGAGACTAATCCCTGTCTTAAATGCTTTCATTACTCATTGAGTTCTTAACTGACAAACGAATTAGTCACTTCTTTTCACAAGCGAGAAACCTACTGTTATATATATTTTAGATGGCTATAAAGGAACTTATCTAGTTTCATTTTCATTCCCTCTTATTGGTGCACTGTGTTCAGACTTCACTTAAGCTACCCTAAATGAAATGCCACAAATAGTCGCCTCACACTGCTGCCAGTGCTTCGCTGGCCAAAAAGCCAAAGCACTCTCTGCACACACCTGCACAATGGACAAGCTAAAGCCTGCTTAAAGGCACGGCACGCCCTTTCACTGGCAGGACTCGCTTCAGATTGAAGATGACTTGCGAAAGGGTATTGAGAGAGTAGCAATTGCGTTGCATAATTCGCTTCAACTCGCTTTGCATGGTAATGTGGCTGGCATAGATACAACATATGAATACACACACACACACACACACACACACATATATATACGGTATATTTATATGGCGAAAGTGTTGCGGATGCGCCTGACAGGATATAGCATTCTGGGCGGGCTCTTTGGCCGTGCGACAGCTTTAAGTACAAAGCCAAGCACATCCACACGTACACACCCACACACACACACACTGGCACACTTGCATGCCTGTGGTAAATGTATGCGAATGAGTTGCCAGATGTGCGCACACGTGCCGTTAAAAAGAAAGCCAGAGAAACAAAAGCAACAACAAATTGCCGCC
Source organism: Drosophila navojoa (assembly GCF_001654015.2). The sequence goes on along the minus strand of NW_022045860.1, from coordinate 229,118 downwards.
GAGAGCAGCAGGCGAAAGCGTTTTGATAGCAGGCAAAAAAAAAAAAAACAAAAAAACTTTAAGGACATGTGCCAGAGAGTTATGCAGGAAGATGAATAAATTAAGCGCGCTTTTGCTGCTGCCTCTGTGTGTGTGTGTGTGTGTGTGTGGGTGTGTATAAATCTGTCAGATTGCTCAAGCGAGATTGCAGAGATGAAAGTGCGTATTTGTTTGTAGTTTGACTTTGGCTGCATGCAGCTAGCTGCCTTAGCTTTGTGTGTGTGTGTGTGTGGCTTATGATTATATAGAGATAATGTTAATTGCGTAATGACACTGGCTAATGCACAATTTGTTTGCACTGAATTCCCAACAGCAGGCAGCAAATGTTCAATATCCAACTGCCCTGCACTGTGGAGAACAAGGAGAACACTCGGCCGTTTGTGATAAGGGAGAGCAGCAGCGATAGCGATGAGAGCGATGGCCAGATTGTCTATCGGGACGATGACAATGATAACACACGGCTGGCGAAGCTGGCGCGCAAGGAGTCGCTGTCGCTGAAGCTGCAGCTGCGGCCCGACAAACAGGATCTGATCAATCGCAACATTCTGCATCAGGTCAACGACAATGAGATCAAGGAGTCCAAGGAGGCGATCGGTGCGCGCCTCATCCGACGACTGTCGATGCGACCCACCGCCGAGGAGCTGGTCGAGCGCAACATTCTAAAAAGTGAGTACAGCGATTGGAAATGAATGGAAATGTGAAAATTCGTAATTGAATTCAACTTTTTGTGCAGCTCAATCACCCGCCGAGGAGAAGAAGCAAAAGGAGGAGAAGAAATCGTATTTGCTGCGCAAGCTCAGCTTTCGGCCCACCGTCGAGGAGCTCAAGGAGAAGAAGATCATACGCTTCAACGACTACATTGAGGTGACGCAGGCCCACGACTACGATCGACGGGCGGACAAGCCATGGACAAGACTGACGCCAAAGGACAAGGCCGCCATACGCAAGGAGCTGAACGAGTTCAAGTCCTCCGAAATGGCAGTCCACGAGGGCAGTCGCCATCTGACGAGGTAATTAAACCCAATCGCCACCACCGCAACCACAACGATTGCCACCAAAACCACAATTCAATCCCCGTCCTTGGCCTCAACAATTGAGCCAAGCGCACCAAATTGCCAAATGCCCAATGAAGTGTCACGTGCACTGCACACAGCTGCCGCTGACCAATCCCAATTCAAGCAGAGGCAGGGGCAGTGGCAGGGGCAGCTTCACATATGTATGCCACATGCCTCAGCTTTGCTGCCGCCTCCACTTGTGCCCCATTGTTCGTGCTGTTGCCACAAAGGACTTTTGCGTTTGGTAACTGCATTTTGTCGTTGCTCGTTCATAGTTTTTTCTTCCCTTTTTCCCGCTAGCTGCTGGCGCTCAACTTTTATAATGGCCTCTGGATTTTGTGGCCAGCTCTTCGAGTCTAGGCTTAAAGCCCCAGGCGACGCTTCGCTTTAACTCACTAAGCGCTTGCGAGTCCCTCGACTGTGCAGGGATGCAAGCAGCAGCAAATTAGAAAAGCAGCCAAAATGCAAGCAGCCGCAAATGGTCACAAATTTATGTGGCCACAACTCGAATGCCATTTCAGCTTTTTTCACGTCAGATCTGGCTTTTTTTCTTTAATTAAAAATTGTTGAGAGTTTATAGTTAGTATAAAATATAAAATTTTATATATTGTACTTCTACATTATTCAACATCTACAAAAAAAAATTGTAAAAGCGTTGCCAGATGGCAGCTTTTATTCATTATCACAAAATTGCGTTGCCACCTAGTTGAAAAATTAGTTATCTCTATTAAAGTTAGCTCTGCTTTACCTGAATAAAAAAACCATGATATATAAACCAATTCCCAGGTCCTGCTCGCCTAATCATATTCCACCCACACACACACACACACACATACAACTGTGCAGTATTGCAAAGTTTTGCACAGCAACTGAAACTAATCTCAACTTTTCTTTTGGTTTTTTTACCTTTGCAGATTCCATAGGCCATGACGATTGCAATGGCAGCAACTTTCCAACAAATTACAACAACAACCCAAACAATTGTATTTTGTGCAGCAACCAATTGTCAACAAATATTTAAAAGCAAAACATTAAAAAAAAAAGGAAGAAAGAAAAGAAGAAAATCACAAAAAAAAAAAAACTAAAAAAAAAGAAAAAATAAAAAAGCGTTGAAACACAATAAGAAGAAGAAAAAAGTAATGCAAAAAAAAAAAAAAGAAGATTATAATAAATATATAAAAACAATTTTCAAATGGCATGAAATAGTTAAAAGAAGAAGAAGAAGAGAAGGAAGCAAATCAAATTGAGCAGTTTTAATTATTAGGATCTTCTGTTAAATGCGAATTCCGCTTTGGTTTTCTAATTTTAAGTTCTATTCTGTACGTAGTATTTCCTGTGTTGAACTCTTCGATTATATCATAATACTTTGTTAATTGTGTGTAAATAAATTCTTTTCGATACGGCCCCTTCCCCTACCCTTCCCTTTTCGGAAATATGCAAATCAAAATATGTGAAATTCGTCTTTTGTGTAGATGGTTTTTTTTTTATTAAGTCGATTTGTTAATACTTCAGTCAAGGCAATTATGTATTATATTATATAACAGAGAGCAAATATGTTTACACTAAATTATATTCAACCAACAACAATAACAACAACAGCAAACAAGTCAAGCAAAACTAACAACAATTTCAATGAGAGAGAAAGAGAAATTCTTAAATTTTAAGCAACAATTTTACTTTTACTGCTGATTTCCATAAATTTTTAGATTTTCGAATTAAGCAAAATATAAATAAAATACGAAAAAACAAAACCGCAAATATTATTATAAATTATGCAAGAAATGCGAACAGTTCTAAAGAATATAATATATATTTTTAAATTTATTATTATTGTAAAAAGCTTAAAAACATAGAGAAAACAAAAACTAACCATAACAAAAAAATTATTTAAAAATAAATTCAAATATTTTGAAAGACATTCGAGCAAATGATTCTTATTAATTTATTTCAGTTCATATTTAGTTAGTATGTCCACATCCTCTCCTCCCCCGTCCCCCTTTTTGATTTGTATATAACATGTACATACATATCGCCAAATTGCGTTAAGAACATAAAGAACTTATCGATAACCGATAGGTAATGCCATGAACTAACATGCACACACTCGAAACTCTAGAACACAGTGAAAAAGGCAAAGCAAAGTAAAAAAGAGAAGAAAAAAAAAAGCTCAAATGTTAAGTAAAGTAAAGCAGATTGATAACATTTCTATTTAAATATGGCAACAAAATATCAGGAATAACAAACTGAAGCAAGTTGGACCCAGATTGATGATTTTTCTAGTGAACAAAACACAACGGTAACAATTTATAAAACGTAAGATTTTAGAGGCAGAAGGAACCAAAAGAAATATAAAAAAAATAAAAAAAACAAAAAGAAAAAAAAATAAATAAAAAGAAAGCATCAACAACAAATGTTGCATGCAAATATCTATTTTGTAAAGCAAATTGCGAATAGTTACGAAACATTTAAATTGAGATACTGAAACTTTTACTCCAGCATTCAAATAGTTACGAATAATCCAAAATGAAAATGAACAAAAATTCCTAATTGTAAAAAATTTGCAGAAAATGAAGAGAGGAAACAACAAATGCGAAAAACTAAATGCAAATTGAAATGCTCGCGCGTGCTCGTGAATATCTTAAATTTAATGGTAAACCAAAATAATGATACAAAATAAAAAGCAGTTTCAAAGGACATTTAGCATGAAATGTATTTCATGATTAAGCTCTAAATAAAATAATAAGAAGAAATGGGAAAAACAGAAGAAGAAAAAACAAATACAAAGCAAATGCGAACTTAGTTTAAAGATAAATTGGCGCTTCCTTTGCAAGTTTCATATTTCTAAAGCAAAACACACACACACAGATACAAACAATTTTAAAATAGACTAAAGTAAACGATGAGTAAAATAAAACTTGTTTCAGGTCAGTCAACAACAGTTTTTGGCTCAGTTAGCAAAGCTTTTGCTTGATTTTGAGTGACTTGGCCCAGAATCGATATCGACATAGTATATTGGCAACTCTGTCTATCCCAACTCTCTGTCTTTAGCTTCAAAGCGTTGCATTGTCAGAGTTAAGCAATATTAATTGCAACTATATATATATATATACACATGATATATACATTAAATATCTATACAAACTATATATAGTATATATATGTATACAACTATTTATATGAGATGAGGAAGCATGCTATATACATACAACTATCAATATGGTATAGCATAATTTACACTTTTTCTATCGAGTCGATTTATAGTGTACTATAAACAACAACAACAACAACAACAACATGAGGAGCCCCTGCGTTGATTGAGAGCCTACCTATCCAAAACTATCGAAAAGTTTCGTTTTGTGTACAGCATTTCACACTGTCCTTTCGCATTCTGTTCACAAAACTCTAACAAAAAGAATAAAAATTTACAAAAATTTTGCAGTTGCAAAAAAATGAACAACAAATAAATGAAAATGAAAATGAAATGTAGCAATAATACGAACACCACAAGAAAAAACAAAGCAAGCAGCAGCGAGAGCCAGCAGCTATTAGCACTTGGTAAGATCTTAAGAAAAGAAAAAGAAAACAAAGAAATTGAAAATTTGTAAACGCCTCTTAAAGGGCAGCAGCCGTTGTGAAGATTTGCAGAACGACACGTTAAGTAACTTAGCAAATTAAGCTTAGCAGAAAGAAAACACAGAATGAAACTGTAAGAACAACAACAGCAAAAAAAAAAAAAAAAAAAGACAAAAAAGATATTGAATAATAATCACCGAAAAATTGAGATTTAATAAAGATTTAATTACTTAAAAAAAAGAAGCGAACTAATTTGTTTAATTCGGTTAATAATAGAAGGAAAAGGGAAGACTTTTAGTGTAGCATATTTATAAATAGATCTCAGATATGCTAAAATGCCTCTCAAAAATTAGCATATATAAATAAATAACAAAAGGGCATATGAACGTTGATCCTAACTATCTCAACCATTTATACATGATAAATATATAGATGAACAAGATTTAAAGACTAATGCCTGATTCCGGGAGTATACAAAGCTAGGTTTATCAGACTATGGAGTTATATAGAGCTGAAGAACTCCACAGTTAAATGTCTTCATGGTGCCATGAGTCTAAGGTAAGTGTATTTATTTGTATTTAATCTATATAGACAGGGAAACATGGGCTTATTTCAGTTTCAGTAAAATTTTAAGGGATAGCAAAAATAAATAGTTATAGCTATAGATATTTCTTTGCTTCTTTGGAGATACGTAAACGTTTTGGTATCTTTTGCTCTTTGCCCTTCAATATTATATACCAATGAAAATAGGGTATTATGACAATTTAAAGAGGTTACATTAATTATTAGGTCAAACTGCATTTGATTGAGTAATAGTCAGATTTTAAGGAATTTGCTATACGTATGAAGTATTCCAGTAATATACATCAATATAAACTATTCCTGTCACAAGCTAATTTCTACTCCATTAATAGACCAGTATGAAGAGAGTTTCCAAATTGTATTTAGCAGCCATTAGCCCCTCCCATTATCAAAGAAAACACAAAATATTATTAGCAAGACAATCGGGGTACTTATAGATTTAATACAACTTGCATTGCATGTGCGTGTCTATGTATGATTGTGAGTGTGTAAGTGTGTGTATGTATGTATGTGTGTGTGTGTGTGTAAAAGAGAAACTTAGTTATCCATCTCGCTATCGCACATAATATTGAAACGTGCGCGAATCGCCTCGACGCTGTCACAGCTATTGATCACATCGGCCACGTGCTGGGTGCCCGCCTCGAGGAGGCCCTCGATGTTGAGATAGTCGGCCGCCATGATTAGCTCAAAGATGGTCGCGTCACTGGCATTCGATTCGCGGATTATGTTGTCGAATACGTCACGGTCCTGCTGCAACCTGGTCTTCTCATCAGCGGACCTCTGGATGCCCTGGATGGCGTGACACCAGCTGAGCACCAGCTTAAATATCTCCGAGCTAACACGGTCCAGCGGCATGATATTGGCATCATCATCATCGCTGCTTCTGAGCTCACCGTGCTCCGTCTGCAGCCAGTTGTGTGTCAATCCCATTTGCTGGGCCAACTTGAGGCTCACGTTGAACAAGACGCCATCGCTCGTCCTCATTTCCAGCACTTCTGGTTGGTGCGACATATTGCCAAACTATAATAATAACTATAATAGAATGTGCTCCTTAGCTCGTTGCCGACGAAAAAGAATATGAATTTCGTATTTTGCGCAGGGTTGACAGGAGAAGGCCCGGCCTGCTTGGCAGTGCTGCCAGCATTTTCAAGGCATGCAAGCTCTAGACTTAAATAGTCTAGACTGCTGCTGCCTAGCAGCATACCTGGCTACAACTCTGTCTAATTTAGTTGTCAGCCCAAAAGTAGGCAATGCCAATTGCGAGTTGACTCTGTTGCCTAACAGTCGGATGACGTGTTGAGCTGCTCGTTGGCATTCCATTGAATTCATTCATGAATTCCGTCGCGTTCTGCTGCCACTGGCACTTCACGTGCCAACGGAGCGGAGCAGAGCAAGTGCGTCTTTGTATCTTGGCAAATGTATCTGCGTACGTGCCCGACTCGACTCTCTGGACAGCAATTCAGACTCAACACACAGTCGCTCAGCCTCAGGTGAGGCAACAACAGCAACAACAACAACAACAACAGCAACAACAGCAACGACACCAATCACAATCATCATAAGGCCGTCGCCATCGCAGTTGATTATGATGAGCTCGACTCGTAGTTGTTGTTGTTGGCTTTTGGCTTGAAGTGTTTGCTGCTTGGCTCCATCTGGCCCATCTACCCATCTGCCATCTCCCATCTTTCTTGGGTTTCATCTCTCTCTCTGTGTGTGTGTGTTTGTGTGCCTGCCTCCGTCTGCTTTCCTTTGCGAAAGTTTATCATTGCGGCAAGATTCTAACATTTTTGTGTGCATTCCACTTTGGTGCGTTTGTCGGATTTCTCAAGAGTTTGCCTTTTGCCACGCTCATAAAACGTACTCGAACTCATTAAAACGCGCACTCTGATAACCGAAATGGCCAACTTGGACGCTCGAATGATGCGGACGGAACGAGTTGGCGACGTGTTTTGCATGTGCGTTCTTAAACCTGGCTGATTTATTTGATGGCCATTTGTTGCTGTTGTGCTCTGACTCTGACTCTGACTGAGACTCTGACTCTGACTACGGCAACTGGTGAGGCACGTTGCATGGGCCGGTTGAGCGCTTGAGCGAAATGGGGCAAGTAGGCAACAATTTTGAGACCTGCACAGTATGGCCAGTTAATTAGCAAGTTCATGTGGGAAAAGTTGTCCCAGCGCTTACAGTTAGCCAAGTTAGAGGCCACAAATTCGGTTGGGAACTTAGCCTGGCTAAGGCTTGGAGAGAACAGTTAAGGAAGCTGACAAAAAGCTGCAGAGCATCAGAGAGCATGTTTTGTATATGGAAATATTATATTATTTATGTGATAAGCAGAGTACAAATAATTAAATATAATTAAAGTTAGCTTAACTGATTTATTTGCTGGGTATAAACAATTAGTAGATGTACAGAGATATTATTTTTTATTTTATGCTATTAAACTGAATGAAGTTGTCTATATTTTTTTAAATTTATTTATTTATTTTTTATTATATTATATTTACTATTAAGTTTATAAAATTAAATTAAATTAATAAAAATAAATTAATAATGAAATTTAATTTAAATGAAGTTGCCTATACTTTATTTAATTTTTTTAATTTTATTTATTTTTTTATTATATTTATTATTAAGTTTATAGAATTAAATTAAATTAATTTAATATTTATGAAGTTGCTTAAACAGATTCATTTTATGAATATAAACACTTCCTAGATTTTAGAGACAGACCTAAAAATGTTAACAAAAATCAATTCATACATATTTCATATTTTTATTTTGATTTATTTATTAAAGCCATACGAGGTAATCTAGTAAACCTTTTGTGAGCTTTTTAGCTATTAAACATTTGTTTTATGTTTTTATTTTTAATTATTTATTCATATTTTTACATACATATGTACATTTTAGCAGCTTTATAGATTCACGTCTGTCTTTCATGGACTGCCTTTCGAAGAGTCATAAGTTAACCATAGCGAGCTAGAGAGGCACTCAAAGGCAGCAGCAGAGTGAATTTATTCCCATAATATCTCGGTGAGAAAATAAAAAATTCTAAAAAAGTCTAAATAATTTCTTAGAGTAAAGGAGTTTTATTTTAACTGAAGAAAATTCATATAAGCTGCCTTGTTAAAGAAAGTCAAAAGTAACAAACATTTATTCAAGCAATCCTTTTGCTAAGGTTTCAGCGGTGAATTGACAGATTTTTAATTTATTTATATGACATGCCTTAGTAAACATTATTAATAAAATCAATTTACATATATGACAATATTGAGTGAATCCTGAACTTGAAGAGTCATTGATTATATTTCAAGTTACAATTATGAATAGTTAACAAGATTTCCAATCAAGGAAAATCTGATATGAAGAACCATAAAAATTGGTATACATCATTCACTAAATTGCATATATTTAATGTATGGGAAAAGAATCCATAAGCTCTCTAGATATGCCTGGTGTATTTTATATAAATATCCTGAGAAATCAGGACATGCTTGCTAGCTAGCCTTGCAGCTGTGAGTAATAGCTTGAATAATAGCTTGAGCATAGCTGAAGCTCTGCTGCAGTACAGTGCCGTCCGTGGCATTAGGTCAGGTCTAGGTCTGTTGCTGTTGCTGGCTGTTGTTGTTGTTGCTGTTGCTGTAAGGCTGGCAACATTTTGAGAAAAGCAAGAGAAAAATTTGCATTTGGCCCGATCGCAGTTCGCGACTTGTCGTTTCGCTGGCGGGATTTCTTTATGACCCGAGCTGGCAGTGGCGCGGAGTTTGATTTCAGCTATGGCCTTTGTTTGCCAGCAAGTTTATTTGATTCTATTTTCATTTTATTTGAATTGTGGTGCGCTTTTATGGCCTGTGCATGAGCCTGGCTGAGATTTGCTTTTTTTTTTTGTTTTTTGTGAAAGTTACAGCAAAAGACGCTATCGATGAGCCCCCAAGAAGTTGGCAGAGTCTCAGCCATGGCTCTGACTCTGGCTCTGACTCTGGCTGTGGCCATTGCTGTTGGCTCTTTACCTTATTTTGTGTATTATTGTGTTTTTTTTTTTACTCGGTTGGTGATTGTAAAACAATAAAAGCAACACCTGACTGCCGTTTGCACAGCCTCACAATGGCGTTGATGGCGACGCGGATGCGGACGTCATTGTTGGTGGGCCTTGCCCTGATCCCTCTCCACCGGCTGCTGCTGCTGCTGCTGCTGCTGCAGTTGCTGATCTTATCAGCGATTATTTTCTGTGTGTGTTTTTCCTCGATGGCCCAAAATGGTCAATGACAAAAACATGCTTATTGTTTTGTAGAATTGCTGACGCGCTCTAAACATTTCAATTCGCGTTTTCGGGTTCTGCCTGTGCGTTGTTACCCATAACCAACAGCAGCAGCAGCAGCAGCAACAACAACAACAGCAACGGCAAACAAATTGCTGGCTGATTGCTGTTGATGGGAGAGGTCGGACAGCGGACAGCGGACAGCGGACGATGGACGGCGCATTGCGAGCACTCGATTCGAAATCTAAATCTAAATAAATAAAAATCGTGCGCTGTTGGCTTTTTTTGGCTTTTTCTTCTATTTTTTGCTGGCTCCTAAGTGAAAGGCAGCGGCGAGATCAGCGTCTTGGCCAAAGTATCTCAATGCGCTGCAAATTTAATCAATTGATGAGGCAGCTTGCAACTGCTGCAACCTGCTGCTTGCCGTCTCCTGCTGCACTTGCTGTCGTTGCTTTTATTGTTGTTGTTATGGTGTGTTGCCTGTGATGGCAATTTGGATTTTGTGGCCAACACAAACCTGACCAGAAAGACATTTACATTCTACGGTTAAGTGTTGTTGCTGCTGCTGTGCAAGTGTCGCAACAACTACAGCAACAACAACAACAACAGCAACTTTACACGCTAGAAACCGTGACTTTAATTTTCTTTAGTTTTCCCCCTCCCGCGCGCGCTCAACTCTTTCTTTGATTTGTTTTTCCTTTATATTTTGATATTTCTCTCTTTTTATATAATTTCAATTTGATTTTTTCGATTCCATGGACTTTTCATTAAATCACCTCACAATGTCGCCAATTTCAGTTCCCCTCCCGCTCCCCTCACCCCTTGCTTATTGTCTTGCTTTTAATTTGTAATTACTGGCACATTTTACTTTCGTTTGTGGCATTTGATTTATGGCCCCGCGAATTGTGGTCGCCAAATCGAAAACCTGGCCAAAACGTGGCAACTGCCAATTGGAATCGTGAGCCGAGCACAAACGTTGCAAGAATTAAGAAAGTTGGCCAATTTGTGTTCAAATGGCCAATTGCCTGGTTATTAGTCGTATACGTAATACATGTTTTAAGAGATAGTTTAGTGTGAATATATATTTAATATAACTGCGTTTACGTAAAGGCAATTTCTGGATGTTGCAAACACAAGAGACTTTTCTTCAAGATTCTCGTCAATTTAAGTTAACTATCTCTATCTCTCTCTCTCTCGCTCTCATTATCCTTTATATATACCGCTCTCTCTCTCTCTCTCTCTCTCTCTCTCTCTCTCTCTCTCTCTCTCTCATTCTATCTGCTGCAGCCTCTTTTGCTCGCTCTACTTTCTCTTACTTTATCTCTCTTTGCTTCCTCTGCTAACTCTCCTGGCATTATCCTAAATCCTCTACAGCTCATCCACATCTTAGCTGTTAACATCCTCAGTAAATCAACAACAGTTTTCTCTTTCTAACATTTCACATCCGGCTTAAACTACGCCTGTTGGCCGCAGCTCTTCCTGTAAATAAGCTCATTAGCCGTATTGCAATGTTGCCATTGTCATCGTCGCTGCACTTGACACTTGGCGCTGACATGTTGTTGTCGTAGCACGCAACAACAGCAGCAATAGCAAGAGCAACAGCAATAGCAACAGCAACAGCAGCAACAGGCACAACGCCCACTCACAATCGCAGCCGTTGCCGTTGCAGTCGTAAATGTGCAACAATTTCAAAGAGCTTCCACTTATTGCAGCTGCAGCAGCAACAAGTTGCAGCAATCGAGGCAGCAGCAGCCTGCTGCAGACCCATTGATTAGGTGACCCTTGTAGCGGTCCGAAGCTGTCAGCATTTTTCTCTCCTTCTGTCCGTTGTCTCTAGCCTTGTCTCTGCCTTTACCTTTGCCTCTGCTGCCCCCAATTGTCATTGACTGTTGCTGCTGCTGTTGCAGTCAGTTCAATTGATTGAATTACATACATGTTGCTGCTGCTCGAACTGCCTCAAGTTGGCTCTGGGCCGCAACTCCCCCACATTTACTTGGCTTGACTTTTGAGCCCTGTCGCGACTCGTGGGCCACATTGAGCCATGTTGCCGAGTCAAACAAAGTCAGGCCAGTTCGGCAGTTAGCCAGTTAATTAGCAGAGAGGCAGCTGCTGCTGCTGCTCTGTGTAGGCAGCAGCAGACAGAGGTGAAGCGTGTGTGTGCCATAAGGCAAGCTAGTTCAAGGATGTTCGACAGATGAGCAACAGTTGATTAATGGCCAGAGATAGATGTAACAGCAGAGTAAAGCTGTTGTTGAGATATATATAGATATCTGAGAATGAGAAGCTTTCAATTTAAGCATTAGTGAATATACTGTATGTTATTTGGATTTAAATTGATTGAAAACAGGCTTAAGGGATTCCTTTTTGGCCATGATCCGTGTTAGAATGCTAATGTAGTGTATGAAGTTAAAGTCTTGGCTGCAGCTCGGCAGTGGGAGAAGCAAAAGTTGCTACAGTTCATAGGCGACTTGAGTTGGATAGACGACTAGAACAATTTTCTATATGATTTAGATCTCTTATATAGAGCAAGCATATTCAGATGTAAGATCCAAAATCCTCAGCTAACAATTTCATGGCTAATATTAAGTAAGCATGGCTTAAGACAAGGGATGAATGAAGGAGGTTTCTCATGTCTGAATATAAAGACAATTTAGCATACAGTCTTCAAATAAATCTCACATAGCAGCTCAACAGACAGGCAGTATATAAGTAGTACGTAAGCAGTCTAATACCTTCTAGACATTTCCTGCCCGCTGATCCAAATGAAAGTACTCAATTGTTGCTCTGTTAAACATATTCTTCATATATTCTTATATAGTGTTGAACTAAAATAACTCGGACTTCATTTGATAATGGAGAATGTTGTGAATGTAGACCTGCTGTTAGCTAAATGAGATAATCGATATGAAATAAACTGTGAACTAAGGAAGAGTCCGAGGATTTCGCAAGGGAAGAATGCGATTTGGCAGGTGCTTATATAGGGCTTTTTTAATGAGTATGAGAGTAAGTCATGCTGTAAGCGGTTTTCGATGAGATGAGACGCCTAGAGTTCAGTTTAATCGTAGAGTCTTCAGTCAGACTAATGACGCATTTGAGTCATTCAATATATTCATTTGCAGCAAATCCAATATACCCTGATTTTCCACTTCCAATAGGTTCAGTGCCTAAAATGAATCTTTAACCTTCTACTTTTATAAACTCTTATACCTTAACTTCATATTTTTAACATCCTTGCATCTTCTGCTGTCTATCTATTAAAGTACAATCAATATCCCAAATATACTTTAACGCTTGTGTTCAATCACTCAATGTTCTATTGCACGCGCCATCAAACTTTGCCCAAGCTTAAATACACACACACACACACATACAGCCCCCAATGCCCCACGCACCAAAAAAATGCAAACAAAACCAAAAACAAAGCATAAAATGCCGCTGCCGAACTTGTCCTTAAAATGTCAACCAAAGTGTTCATTAATTTGTGTCTCCCGCTTGCTCTGATTGTCGTTGTAGTTGCAGCTTGTTGTTGTTGTCATTGTCTGGTTGCACTATTATTGCTGTTGTGTGTGTGTGTGTATGTGTGTGTGTGTGTTTTGTTTTGCGGTTGTGCGGCGCCCGCTTGTGGCGTGTGTGTGCACAGTCATTGATCATGAATTCCGCGCGCTTGCCGCACATGCGTCATGCCAGGCTTGACACTGTATGCGGCTGCCCCTGCCCCTGCCCCATCTTCCCCGCTCAACTCCTGTACTCCACAATTGGCGACACAATTTTGCTGGCTTTTGGCATGTGCCAGCAAGACACCTTGCCCCGACCCTCCGCCGCCTCTTGCCCAGCTTCGGGCTGCCTACGCAGCATATGAAATCTGTCTGTGTGTGTGTGAGTGTGTGTGTGTGTGTGTGTATGTGTTTTGCCAGTAGTTTTGTAATTTTCATGTAAAAGTCGAGACAAATGCAAAATGGCCCTGCAAATGACGACGACAGCAACAACAACAGCACTGCATGCCACGCCCCCAACAGCCCACTGGCAGCCCTGAGCCTGGCCCGGCCAGCCATCAATCTCAATTGCTTCGCATTTTCATATGCAGCTCTTCGATCATTTTGCAGCTTGACAAGCAACAGCAGCAACAACAACAACAACAACAGCAACACCAACAGCAACAACAGTTGGTAATAAAAAATTGCAGATTTGTCACAGCAATTGTTGCTGTTGCTGTTGGCCTGATTCTTGTAATTACTTTTTTTTCTGCTGTTGAGTTTTTGCTTCTCTGTTTTCTGATTTTGCATGTTTTTTTCTCTCTGTTTTTCGTGTCTTTTGATTTCTGGTTTGTTTTCGTTTCTGCATTTATCTCGCCCGAATGTCTACGCGTGATTAAACGTTTAAGCTGCTGATATGATATACCCAGCGCCTGTTGCCTGTAACGAGAGAGCGAGAGGGAGAGAGAGTGAGAGAGAGAGACTGACATATTGATAGCCATTGTGGCTGCTGTTGCTCTGTCTGTCTGTCTCACGTCCAGTTTTGAAAGTTTGCTGCTGTCGATGTCTGCTGTCTGTTTGCTGTTTGCTGTTTGCCGTGCTACATAATAAATCGCAGCAAATGATGTAAAATATTTGACTGCCAAGGTATATAAGCCAAAAGGGAACTTAAACGCTCATAACTTGCGTCAGCAGCCTGAGCTATTGCCACGTTGTGTGATATTTCTTCAACTGGTTTGAGTTCTACTTAGATTCTGATCGATTGCACTTTGTCTTGCCCGTTTGTTCTTATAGAGGGGGTTTTCACAGTTTGCATAGGGCATTGAATAACTGAGAGGTTAAGTAAAATCTTGTGATATATAAAATTTGAGTTAATATTTATTTAGTTTATCAATCGAATCGGAGCATATTTTCTCATTATTAATAAAAATAAATAAAATAGAAATAAAATGAATACTAAATATTTTTCGACAATTTTTAAACAGAATTAACAAACTTTAATATGATAAGCTAATATATAAAATTATAATTTCTAATTCCCTCTGGATCAACAGAAGAAAAGTTTTTGTCATTGAGTCATAATTTCATGATTAAGATCTTTGAATTGCATTAAATTGGCTCAACTAGAACTAAAGTTGAGCCAGATCGATAAATAGAATCTCCTAGTCGTATACTCCTGACTGCAACTCCCATTTAGCCTAGCTATACTCTATCTAATAAGATACATGAGCCCTCTCTGCATATAAGGTAATCGTATAATAACATATTTCATAAATAATCTCATCACTTATTCAGTTGCGGATCTAGCCTCAACAGACAACTAAATAATACAAAAAAAATAAAATAAAAATGCTGTGAACAAAACATTGATACATCAAACATTTATAATCAAATGGTTAAACATATGCAGCGCCCACATAAAGATTCAGTTTAATGGCAGCTTTTAAGTCGCAACTTCACGCTTAATTAGACGAGCTAAAAAATAACTTCATTTCGTGCCGCAAGAGCGAGACAGAGAGAGAGAGAGAGAGAGAGAGGGAGCTCTCGACAAAAATGGTCAAAACATGAAATCCTATTAGACAAATTGAAATTACAAATGAGACAACGCCGAAATTAATTTATTAATTAGTCACACTCCATTATGGCTGGACAAAGAGCGGCTGCCAACGGTAGCTCCAGCAGCAACAACAACAACAACACGAATACCAAACACCTACAACAACAACAGCAACAACAACTGCTGAGCTGCCCACATGCGGCGTTGACGCGTCTCGAAATGGTTGACAGACCCAAGTCGAGGCTGGCATCGTCTGAAGCTGAAGTCCGACTCCGAGCCATTCGAGCAGCCTTTTGTGGTGTGAAAATTGTAAAATCCAATTAGAAAACTCAACACGCAATGCATTTTATATATTGCAGTAGCTGCGTGGGCCAGCTCGCCCCTCCCCTCTCTCTCTCCCTCTCACTCGCTCTCACTCTCATTGACATAATCAGCGATAAGTAATCGTTAATTAAATTGCTAAAAAAAAACAAGAAGTATTGAATGAAAAAAATCTATGCTGCATTTATTGGGCCGCTCGCAGAGACAATGAACTGTCGCATTCTGAAGGCTCATATCGGGCGCAATCTGGGCTCCATTTTAGCCAGTCGACTGGCGACAGGGCCGACAGGTTGTTTTTTTTTTATTTTGGCGGCAAATTGGCAAGACAATACGAGGTACAGTTAGCATGGGAAACCGATATATAGAAACTGCCCCCGCTTCATTTCTAAATGGCCAGCCTTCATCATTATCAACTGGCGCTGAGAAAGGAGCTGGAACTGGCAACAGCGCCCCGATAGCCTTAGATGGCGCATGGCAAAGTGAATGCCTGGCCATAACCAGGAGCCTCGGCGCCCGCACTGAAACGGAAAGCAAGCCAAAGAGCCAAAGCCAAAGCGTTAATTAAGTGTTTATGGTGTCAACTGTACTTGCTCTGCATAATTCATAGATACATCGATATATAGATGCCTATATGTAGGCAGTTGGTTATAAATAGACAGATTGTTAGATAGATCGCTAGATGCGTCTCCCAGCTCATAATGAATTATGCAATCAGCCGGAGAGAAAGTTTTCCACAGATGTATATAAATATATATATATTTATAAATGTTTATGAAATTTGTATTTTTAGCACCATAAATAAACATGTTTATTAATAGCGGCTCATTAACCTCGACTAATTAATTAGAAATGTTTTGTTTCTCTCTCGCGTCTTCTGGTAAAATGGCCAGACATGGGAGAAACATTTACTGGCTGACTGACTGACTGACTGATGGACCGACTGATTGAAGCTACGACTGTTGTCCGCACGAAATGCTGATGAGTTTACAAATGTATGTAAGTTTTTTGTTTTCTGAATTTGTTTTTTTTTTTTTTTTTTCTTTAAAGAAACATTTATGAGCGCTCATTAAATCATTTACAGTGGGCATAGAGTGGAAAGTTTGGTAATAGAAATAGTTTTGATGACAGAGAAATTGAAGTTGAATAAGATTGAGGGAAGACAGAGAGAGAGAGAGAGAGAGAGAGAGAGAGAGAGAGAGAGAGAGAGAGA
>NW_022045860.1:158616-212541 GCF_001654015.2 Drosophila navojoa | reverse complement strand
GAGAGAGAGAGAGAGAGAGAGAGAGAGAGAGAGAGAGAGAGAGACAGATAGAGTCAACCAGAGAGAAGCCTAGATTTGCAATGGAAGACTATTCGACTATATCATATTTCCGATATATCCGATAGGCTCTCACTAATTGCTTCTGTTTTCAAAAACATGTATATAAAATATTAAACATCTCAATTCCCGTTTCTATGGTTCTGGAAATCATTTGAAATAATAAAAAACCTTCACATGTGTGAATGATATTCAGCTGCACATCATCCCCACTGTGCGCAGCTGCCAACAAATATTTATTTATGCAGTATTCTCAGTCAGGTTTTTGGTTTATACAACATAAATCTGTAGACGCCCACATTAACTATTTCTGTCCGTCTCTCGAATGCGGCTAATTTGCGGTGAGTGGAATTTCTTTTATATTTCATTGTCTTCGAGCGTTTGATGAGCTGCGGTGAAAAGCGTTTAATAAACGCTGCAATAAATATTTAAACACTGCCTGGCGCTTAATCAAATGCAAAGCTAGTCAACTCTGAAAACAATGGGCCACATTTTACAACTATGGGACATGGATGAAAAAAAAAAAATACATAAAATGAGAAAAAGTTCAGATAGTGTGTATGAGAGTGAGAGAGAGAGAGGCAAGAGTTGTATATTGTGTACATATTTATTTTGCGCTGCGGCGACTTATAAAAAATTCATTGAGGCAATTGTCTGCGTTGCAGATTATCTGCAATATGTTCACTCCCACAGGTCAAGCGTGCACATCAATTACTTTGGCACAGGCCCAAAAGCCACAGACGTAGCGCGAGACGGACGGCCAGACATGCAGACATTCAGGCAGGAAGCACAAACACACACACACACACACACATGCATACAGACAGTCACACACTCGCACAGTTGACCTCTCAATTTAGCGCGCATAATGCCAGGAAATGCCAAGATTCAAGCTCAAGTGAGGATGAGGCTGAGGCTGAGCAGGAGGCTGAGCAGGAGGCCTGAGACTTTGGCCAAGATTTGTTTGGAGTCTGCGCTTGGAGGAGTCTGCGGCTTTGTCTATGCGAAAGTCACTTGATCTTGGCGTCGATTGTGCGTTGATTGTTTTATTATGAAGATGTTGATAGAGCTGCCAGCGCATTGTCTGAACAATGAGTGTTGTTGTTGTTGTTGTTGTACATTTATATTATAGCTATATTATTAAGGCAATCAAGTGCGTTAATTTGATATTGATGATCAGTTTTGTCAACGGCTCAGTGTTTGCTCAAGACAAGCTTAAAGGGAATGTGGGAAAAAGAACAAGAAAACTCTCTTTCTATCTCTCTTCAACACTGAGCAAAGATATTCTTATGCTTCTGTTATCATAGATTTAATTTACTTACTCTGTATATTTCTCTCTTTCTCTCTCTCTCTCTCTCTCTCTCTTTCTCTCTGTCTCCATCCATTTTTAAAATAATTGATTGAGTCTTATTGTTTATTAGATCTATAAGCTTATAGTTCAAGCAAAGCTAAAAGGAAATGTGAGAAAGGCAAAAGTTCGCTTAGAAAGATAACAAATCTATAGAGAGATGCTCTCACACTCTCTCTTTCTCTCTCTTACTCTCTCCCCCTCTATCTATGAAGGTTCGCTTTAACTACAAGCAAAGAAGAAAAGGAGCAAGATTATAGCTCGATTGATAGATATATCTGCCTCTCACTCTCTGTCTGTCTCCCTCTATATAATGCGAGAGATTCATAGATTGATCCAGTCTACTTATGCTTGTGTATATCTAATTAGTCTGGCCATTAAAGTGGCTGGCAGCGACAATAGTTGGCCATTAAGCGACTGTCAATGCTTTTATTATAACTTTTTATAATTCTTGTTGCATTTTCCTTGTCGCTCGTTGCTGTTGTTGTTGTTGTTGGTGCAACATTTCATTAATCGAGTCACGACATTAGACATTCAACAGCTCGCGCAGCCTGGCAAAAGAGGCAAAGCCACAAAAATCTACTGGCAACCTGGCAGCCTGGCAGCCCAGGCAGCCCAGGCAGTCCCGGGCCAACCGCTTATTGCCATTCGTTGGCTGCGGCAGGCGTACATACAAAATTTTTATAGTCAGCCAAAAAAAAAAAAAATACAAAATACAACAAAAATAGCTTTGACAACTTTATCGCAGCGCAGCATCGACAAGGCAGCCCCAAAAACGAGCCAGCAACGACGTCGACGACGACGACGACGGCGACGACGACAGCTGGAAAAGGCGCAGAAAAGAGCATTTGCTAGGCGCAGGCCGATAAACTGTCAATGGGCCCTCAGAAGGAATCTAAATTAAATCAACTAATCGTATGACTGATTGTTTTAAACGAAAGACTTAGGCAACGAACTTGCTCAACCAAATGCCACACACAAAGCCACACTCACACACACACACACACACACACACACATGCATTTAGATCGTAAATACTTGTGTTATATTTTGATTACGTTTAATTGTGTGCCATATCTACATATGTATGAATAGTTGCTTATTAATTGCTATATAAATGGCCGACTTCAACTTGGCCAATTGTTGTCGTTGCTGTTGTTGTTGTTGTTGTTGTTACTTGAGCTGTGACTGTGGCTGTGACTATGGCTGTTGCTGCTGCTGCTGCTGCTGCTGCCACTGCTCGTTAGCGCTTGGCATCGTTTAAATGGTAAACGTAATGGGGAAAGCATTGCCAGAGACTAACGAACTTTATATACTCTATCCTAATGGGATTTGTGAGGAGGGAAGGGCTGTGGATAGATAAATTGTTTTAATGGAATATTCGTTATATTTACACATATATATAGATATATTAATTAGAGTTTGTGATAATTGTGTACTTAAATCCATTAAAGGCCTTATTATTGGCATACTGAGAATTTATTATTCTCGCAGATCTTCAAGAACTCTTAGGTGATCTTTAGCTAAATGTAGTATCTAATGCCGAATACAGACAGAAAACAGATTCGGAATATCCTTATATGTCTTATGATATATATAGAGAATCTACATATATTTGATAATCTGAATACCTAGAATATTTCCTTAATATTATTTTATATTCTATAATATATATTCTATCTCTCCATGATATATTCGTATATGATATGTGCTGTATGTATTTTTATATATATCTGTATCCTATTATCAACAACCACAACCCGAGTGCGTATATGCCCTCTACTCTGGTAGAGTATAACAATAGAATTGTATTGTCATGCACTGCTTTAGCTTATTAGTGGGCGTTGCAAATAAACTTTCCCACACACAACGAGCACATTGAATCAATTACCACTACAAGCCTTCTCTATGTGTATGTGTGTGTATGTAGTCATTGCATGTTAGCTAACATTTAGTTGAAACAACTTTTGGCTTCCTGCTCGCTGGAGTCGCATAATGGTTGCTCGACTGCGCGATATCATTAATATTAGAATTTTCGCACTTTAATTTATGCACCTGCAGCTGATTCGCCACGAGCAGCAGGCGGGCTGTGGCTGTGGCTGTTGCTGTGGCTCCATAGTTGGCGCAGCGGCTGCCGTTTGCCATTTGCCGGTTTTTATGGCCACCCCGGGCCACACCCACCCAGCAACTAATCGATATTGTCTACGGATTTACGATCAATAAATTTCACTTTCAGCTGCATTGTGTGTGCAGCCAAGTGGCGCTCCGGCTCCAGATACTGTCGACTTGTCGACTCTCAGAGTTTTCCATTTTGATTTCCATTTAAATATTTGTCATAATTTATTTAATTTTGTGGCTTTATTTAAGTTGCCGTTTTATTAGTCGCCCCGCAACTCGTTCGACTCGCTTGATTTGTGCTGGACGTGAAGTGTGGCGGATTAGTCGAAGGTGTTTGCTGATTGCAATCGGCTTAAGGAGTTCAAGTAGCTGGAAATGGCGAAATAACTAGAGCATGCGACTCCAGCTACTTGTGCTTAATAAGAGTGGCCAGAGGCTCAAGATAATGCCAGTAGATAACATGGCGAGCTCAATGATCGGCTGGATTATGATATAAGTCGATATTGATATAGGAAACTTTCAATCAATATGGCCTGAGCTGTTAGCCAGGCAGGAAAGGATTGGCGGAGCGTGTAAGCAAGTTAGTTCATAAATTGAATAGAGTGGTTAGCGACTTGATCATTAATATATACATATATATATAGATTACAAAATTCGAAATACCGAGTTTGGCAGAGTGCTATTCCTGTTCTTGCAAACACAACAACAGCTTATGGCTACTTATTAGCTTTATTAATATACTCAAATTAATAATCATTTGATTGTCTTACGCTTTTGG
Source organism: Drosophila navojoa (assembly GCF_001654015.2). The sequence goes on along the minus strand of NW_022045860.1, from coordinate 208,240 downwards.
TGTATTCCAAATCAATCAATATTATATTTACCTTTTATCTCTTTTACTAATCATGGTTTTCATAAAAAGAAATTTATATATATTAAATCGGTTTTAAATTTCACCGTTTATATGCTTCGAATCAATCAATATTATATTCGTCTTTCATCACTTTTACTAATTTTGCTTCACATAAACAAATACATTTATGTTTATATCGTCTGGTCATTAAAATAGAGAGGTATTTGTAGAGATCTCTTCAAAAAGTATTTGAATGTGGGCTTTAATTTAATATATACATTTTAGATTTTGTTGTTGTCTTACTCCCATACGCAGGCTCCTTTCTGAAACCATAATTTTCGCCCAATAGCTTAAATATTTTATGCCAAAAAATAAGTCTAGCGAAGAAAATATCTCACATTTCAGCCAAAAAAAAAAAAATAAATAAATAAATAAAATAAAAAAATTTTATAAAAAAAATAAGTAAATAAATAAAAAATAAAATAATAAAAATAGGTAAATAAATAAAAGTATTATAAAATTAAATTTAAAAAAATCGTTGATAATTAAATATAATTAATTGATAATTAAATAATTAAATATATTTACTGATATATAGATTCCATAGCCCTTGATTAGATTGCGATATATTTATTTGTTTATTTCACATTATTTGTAAACTTCTGCATTCATTCATAAATCTCTAGCTCATCTTCCCTAAACTGAGCCATATATACTATCATATATCCCACATACATATACATTATTCGCTCATAGCTTTGTCTATCTATCTTTATCATCTGCTCCTCTACATACACACTCACACATACATACTCATTCGCCTCAATGGACTTGTACATCATTCTGTCACCTAGCGAAAAAAAAGAAACTTTAAATTATTTGCCATTTATCTATATACATATATCATTCCCTGTGCATATCATTCTTTATCAAGGCATTCGCCTCACACGCAGATATATCAAGCGCTCTTATCTACGGCTATTAGCAGTCAGGTGTATTTTTCTTGCTTATCTCGTGTCTTGTTATCGCTGCGATATGTTTGCACATTTCTCACTCTGTGTTTCAGCTCAGCTAGATTTTATATTATAATTTAAGCTCCCCGCTCTTTGGTTGGGTTCAGCAGAACACGCTGACAATTAGTTTTAATTGATCTGATTACACTCGGCCGCTTGTATTATTGAAGGCGTTCTCAAGTTACGCGAATGCGAGCCGAGATTTAAATCGATGTTTCACAGGCACCTGGTCAACATTGGTTCGGCTGACCCAACCCAGGCCAGCATTTTGAACTTTTGAGCAACAACGGCAAATGGCCTGAACGAATGCAACAATTGCAATTGGATACGAAAACAGCCCGCAGTTTTTTTTGTTGTTTTTTATACATTTTTTTTTGTGGTTTTTGGCGGCTGCGTTTTCATAACACGGCACCAGCCAGCAACAAATGTTCTGCTCATTTTTGGCTATCAGTATCAATGCGGAGAGCAAGAAGAAGCAGGCAAAAAAAGCAAGGCAACAACTGGAAAAGGTCATAAAATGTGTTGCAGCTTGTTGCTGGTCGTGTAAATTTTTACACGCCGGCCAAAAAGGCCGCCGATTGTTCGACTGTTTATAAGTTGCGAAGTTGCAACTGTTGGCACGGCTCGACGGCATCTGACATGCAACTCTCGACGAGCATTCAACTGTCAACAGTTACTACCGAAAGACAACGGCCGTTAAATGCCGCCGCGAAAATAACTCAGAGCAGCAGCCAACAGCCAGCAGCCCAAGCGGTCCAAACGGCTAAAACAGCCAAACATTTTGGCCAAGCTACAAATCACTTTTACTGAAATTCGGACAGAGAGTCTAAAAGCCACGAGGCGAGCTGCCAAGCGCCAGTTCCTAAACGAAAATAAACCAAGAAAAAACCAAACTCGGGCCTGGCCACTCTCAGCTGCTGTCCCTGTCGGCTGTCAGGCAAATGCCGAGCTGCGGGCATTTGGTGTAAAAATTATTTAAAGTATAAATAAAATTCTCTAAATATTTGCAAGTCGATTTTCCATTTAGTCGCCGTTGCGGCTATTGCAGCAGCCGCCGCTTGGGCCGCTGCAGCCGTCGCTTTAGCCGGGGCAATTAAGGTGCAATAATTTCGGATCATTAGGTTAAATTTGTCACGACCCGCTGCACGATTGGCGCAGCTCCGCCCCAAGGCGAACTGTCCGAAAAGGTAAAAGCGCACTGTCCATTTGCTCAATGATCGCTGATCGTTGATTATTGTGTCCGTTGATCGCTGCTGCAGTTCATTTCAGGCATCATTTCATTTTCATTTTCGTTTTCGTTTTCGTTTTGGACACTAGGTGGCGCTGCCAACAAATTATGACACAATTCGCCGGCCAAATTTGGTAAGCAGTTGACATTTGGCAATGTTTTCGTTGTGTTGTCGACTCGGGCTATCATTAAACAGCGCTATCAACATGGCATGTTGACAACAAACGCCCGGCAACATGTTGCCCGAACATGTTGCCTCGACTCTGTCGCGGCTAGTCGGGAAAGCGACAGCCTCTCTGTGCGCTGTGCGCGTGGGTGTCACTCGCTTTATATAACTGACCGCTATTAGCGTCAAGTTGAAGCTGTCTCCCTCCCTCTGCAGCTCTCCAACTCTCTCGCTCTCCCCTCTCCCTCTGTGACGCTGCGCATTGCATTCCACAAATCGATTTCGCTGCGCACACGCACTGACCGCAATTTTGTGGTCTAGCCAATGAATCATCGACTCTGACCGCAAGACTCGCACGCGTCGCAGCTAGGGATGGGCGCGTGATAATGAATTGGCACATTAATTCTGATTGATTTATCGCCAGTCTTGGACTTGGAGCTGGCCATTATAATATATAATCGAATGTAAATATATAGAATTAGATTATAAATCACTTTCTTCGCAGTTTCTTAGACTTCTCTCTAGATTTTCAACGTATGGAAAGTGTTTTTAATCAACTGTCGTGTGGATAGTAAATATATATAATGACATTTTTAGACTTGAGCTAACTTGAAATAAATGTTTTCATAATATCCTAAAGGAAAGTAGCTTTTTTAGCTAGTATGAAAGCCCGCTAAAAAAGGCTAAAATGTATATGAGTTACGTTATATCTTTATAATATTATACTATACCATATCAATTAGCTTTTTTAGCGGTTTTTCCTGGCAGTTTCTGGTTTATTTATGGAATATGTGACTTTGGTGAACTAAATCGCCTATGCTGAGCTTTTACATTCAAGAACGTTGATTTTGTTAACTTTCTAAACCGATATATATTCTATATTTTCTTTATTTTCTATTTGTTTTACTTAATTTTCTCACATTCATTTTCACTCATTAGAGTGCATCTTCCATTGGAAACATTTAGCTGGTCTCGAAATTTTCTTCAACATTTTCACACTTGCTAATTTTTCGCCAATTTTCCAGTCGATTTTCACACTTCTTTGTGGAATTACCATTTGTATAACTTAATATTTTTCTTTTTCCACAAACCCAGCTGCATGTGGCCTTCTCTAACAGCTCAGCTCGCTTTTGGCACGAAGCTTCGCTGCATGTTGCACGTTGCCTGTTGCCTGTTGTCCATGTGTGTGGCATTTCTGTCACTTGACGCTGAATTATTTTCACGCCTTTTTACAAATGTTTGCAGCCATAGCGGGGGCGACACACACACACACACACACACACACTAATACACATGCACAGCGGAGTGTTCCACTTATGGCTAACGCCATGGCCTCCAGTGCAGCTCGAGTCGGAGACTTGGACTCTCCATTGGACGCTGTGGACGCAACGCAATGCGAACCGCGACTCGATGCGGTCAGCAATGCAGATTTGCTCATAAATCTGACAAACTCAGCGCTAATATTTGCAGACTTCGTTAGACACACTCAAATGCATTTGATATGCCTTAAACGAATGCAGGCGGTGGCACGGGCGAGGGCGGGGCCATTGGCATTGCCTGACAAGTGTAAAAGTTGACAAGCAGCGAGCCAAAATGAAATGCAGTTCAAGCTTATCTGATTATTTCTTGTAACTGGCAACTGTGAGTGGCCAAAAAGGCCATCAAGAGCTTGGCCAACTGGCCAAGTGACCAACAGCTGGAGATCGTGAGAGAGCTGTTGACGCTGCTGCAGCTGCTTCCTCTTCTTCCTCTTCTTTTCTTCATGGCGCCTCCAATTACCGAAGCTGGCATCATGTGTTAACAGGCTCGGGCTAGATTCTGCTGCCCGGGCAGCATCTAATTGTCAACCATTTGCTAACAAGGCCAGCCAGCGCCGAGCGGCGCTGATAATACACATTTGGCGCTCTCTATAGCCGGCGCTTGTTCGCATGGAAATTGCGCCGCGGACCACTTAGTCTGCCATGGCAACTGCTCATTGAGCCGAAGAGTTTAAAAGGCAATCAACACGTGATTATAATGATGCGACCACTGAGCGAGCAAGCTGGCCGGCCGGCTGTCTTTCGGTCTCTCTGGCTGCCTGTCTTACACATAATTGGCCAACAGATCATGCCAAGGCAAACAGTGCGGCTCCTGCGGGCTTCGCTCCTCAGTGTTCGGTCTTCTTGGGTAATAAGCGGCGCATTCATTGCGCATTTTGCTGAGGCTGGCTGCTGTTGACAGTAATTTGCTGGCATCGAAACTCGTTTCGAATTGCAGTTGATAATTTAATTTGCATAGTGCCAATTTATGCTCGGCCTGATGGACAGCTGGACGTGCCGGACAAAGCCGGGTAGCCAGGGCAGGGTTAAGCAGCACACCGAGCAGCACTCCGAGCAGCCCGACCATCCGCTTGGTGCGCCCCGCGCGCTTATCAACTGATTTGCATCTACACTCGTGTTTATTTCTGCACCATTTGTGTTCGACGATCGTTATCTGCATCCGTTTAAAATGTTGCGCTTTTAGTGGCTGCTCTTGTAAGACAATTTGTAGCAAGTGGTTTTCATGTTCATGGGAATATAGTTTGCATACCAACCAACTAGCCTGCTAGCTGACTGGCTCGCCTGCAACATGTGTTGGCTTTTGTGCTGCCTAAAAGTCGCCAATGCGCTTGTCGCTGCCACAAAATGCCACCCAGTGGGCCAGCCGGCCAGATGCTGCCGCCTGCCGGCTGGCGGCCTTAAAGTCTCAGTTTTTATGCTGCCTCTGTGACACGCAACTCGGCACAAAATGTTCGCAACGTGCGCTGTCCACGCTTTGATGACACTTTTTTAATTAGCCGCAGACGACGTCGCGACGCTGCAACGTTGCCTCACTGTGCCACAAATTGCTGCCGCTATGGATTTTCGGCTAGACGTAGTGCAAGTGCGGCAGCCATTTGGGGCAAGCATAAAGCTGACATCGCGTGCTGACATCGCTGGAAGCTGTGCAGTAATTAGTCATTATGGCACAGCAGCACAGTGGTGCCAAACTGCTTACAACTGCTACAAAATATGCATCAATTTCGGTTTATCCGCGACACATCTGTCTGGGTTGTCAATCCTCTCTGACTGATTGGCCACGCTTTCCGACTGTCTATTGCTGCACAGTGGTATACAGTGAACAAAAAGCTTCAAAGTGCTATAAAAATATTAATAAACTAAAGTTTATCTGCTGCATAACTGTCTAGGTTGTCAATCCTTTCCATTCACTGCGCACAGTGGTGCGAAAGTACTCAAAAATCATCCCGCTCGCCCATCTGCTGCATATCTATGTTTCCCTCTCACTTCTCCCTCTCACTCCATTGTCCCACTGGGCATTCTCAGTGTTCTCAATGCCTACAGCTTTGCCTCACAGTGCCACAATTGTTCAGTTTGCCCATCAAGTAGAAGAGCAAATTCGTTCATCTTCTCTAGCTGCTTTTCCCGCACTCAATTCCCGATTTTCAACAACTGCATTCGTCTCACTTTTGCCCCACTGTGCTGCAGCAGTCTACAAAAACCGCGCACTTGTCGTTTTTATTGCGTGCAACTAATTAAAAACTGTAAACTGTCAAGAGGCATGCACAGCGGCGACAGCCAATAATAATTCATGTTTGCATTGTCGCTGGCCCAAGTTCGTTGCCTAAGTCTTTTGTTTTTCATACTGAAATTTATGAAATTTGTAATGGCTGGCGACTTGTTTATCTAATAATGCATTCTTAATAAATAGCCAGGCAGCCAGCCAGCCAGACAGACAGACAAAAAGTCACTCGCTTTATTTACAATTTAATTGCGGCCCACAAAGAGCCGCACGAGACGCGGAGTCCGGCCGGGGTCGAGTGCCCTACAGACTGAAACGGAGACTGCGACTGCGACTGCGACTACGACTGGGGCCGAGAGTTGAATGCGTTTAATAAATCATAAAAATTATTATGGCAATTGCAAATTGTGATTATTCTAAGGAATTCACGGTCACGGCGTTTTGTCCGGCTGGTCGTGGCGCAACGGCAGCTGCCACAGCAGCCACAGCAGCCACTACAACAATTGCTACTAAAACAATTGTTCTCTTGAGAACAACAACAGCAGCAACAACAACAAAGATAGCAACTGCATTCGATTGAAGTAATAGGCATTCATGTTTTGATTGTTCTTGTACGCTTTAATGTTGTACAACATTTGCATGGCACTTTGGTGCTGGCCCCTTTGCAGATACGAAATATTTATTCAGCCTTTTTTTCTTATTCTCTCGATTTTGTTTTGATGGATTTATGAGCTATGATTTGCGTTCGCCTGCGCCTGCGCCTTGCGTCTGTTGTTTTTGTTTTTTTAGAACTTTAGCCTTCGGCTGCATTTAAATAATTAAAATGTCCAACTCTCGACTGCAGCAGCAGCAGCAGCAGCAACAACAACATCACGAACTATCGACTAGCTGCTGATTGTGTCGATTTAGTTGCGGGCGGGCGCTTAAAGAGCTCAGCGGGAAATTAATTAGTTGTTGTGATAAATGAAAATTAAATTAGTTGCTTGTACTATGAGTGCAAATGACAGCGAGTCGTTCGCTAATGAGTGGAGCTAAAAGCAGAAATCAATTTGAGTGGACCGAAGTGGAGGTCAGCATCATAAATTATGACTGCCATTGGGCAATTGAATTTGCTATATAATTAATAGTAATGTGAGAAGCACTCTATCATTCTCTTTCTGCCTCTCTCTCTCTCTCTCTCTCTCTCTCTCTATCTCTCTCACTAGCTAGCTCACACCTAAGGTAAGGAACCTGTCAACTTTTACACTTGGCGTCAATTCATTTGCAAAATATCTCAATTAACTGGCGTTGCAAATGTCAGAGAAAACAAATGATCGACAGGCGGCGGGCAAGCAGCCAAGGCGCACCGAGAGAGAGAGCCCTTCATTTGTGGGCTTAACCAATTTGCCATTCCGCAGCAACAGCAACAACAACAACAACAACAACAGCATGAGCAACCCACGCAGTGAAATTATTATTGCACAAATATCGAAGTTTAAACTCTGGCCACATATAAGTAGATGCTCATATAGAAATTATAATGAAGACATCAACTACAACAGCAACAGCAACAACAACAACAACAACAATCAACTGACAACTGAGCAAATCGCCTGCCAGCCCACTTTGATTTTTATGGCCAACACACACACACTCACACATGAAGATGTTCGCTGCAAGCAGCAGGCAGCAGTTGAGTGGCTCGGGGGGCTGCAGAGCTGGCGAACGGAGGGGGCGTTGCCTTGGCTTAGGGTAGATGCGATGCTGTGCCGAGCAGAGAGCAATTGTAGGTGGTGCCCAAAACAAATTGCAGGCAATCGAAAAGCCGTAAGTATGCTAAATTATCAGGCATCCTCTTCGCTGCACGAATACCCTATGAGACAGAGAGTAGGCATATGACAGAGCCAGCCAAGGCACCGAGGGATACAAATTGATTATATAAATAGGAATTGCCTGCAGAGTTCCATCTTTTATCACATATGATGCAGAGATATATATATATGGAGAATGTTCTTAAGAAGTACCTTAACTAAGATACATATATGTCTACTTAAGCTAACTCATTCCAAACTTTGCTAAACTTTACTAAAAACTCTTACACACTCAAATAAGTTCTCACCTTAAGCATCTTTTATCCACTCAACTTCCTTATAGAGCATCTCGGTTTCATCGTGCATCTGTTGCCTTGCATGTAAGCACTTTTCAAAAGTTTTTCCGCCGCTTTCCAATAATGCAGTTTGCCTTAAAAACAATGTAAAAAAAAAAACAAGTCTGTAGAAGAGAGGTAAGCAAATTTTTGTCGGGCATTATTATTACGAGTTTTGAGCATTATTGCTGGACGTTGAACAATTTCGGGCAATAAAAGGCACAAATTGCTGATAATAATGATGCTGCCCGCTGCAAGTTTGTTGCCTAAGTCTTTTGTTTGCTTAGCCTGCCAAACTGCAGCCAAAATGTTGTCAGCCATATGTGTGTGTGTGTGTGTGTCTTTGTTATTATTTTACATACTGTTGTTGTTGTTAGTTTTTTCTTTTTTTTTTTTGGCTATAATACAGTTTCATGCTTGTCATGTTCTGCGCTAAGAAATTGAACTTTTTGCTGTGGTTGTTGTTGTTGCTGCCGCAGTCACTTTTTTTTTTTTTTTGTTGCTTTTGCTTTTTTGTTCGCTGTGAAACATTTGTCATTTTTACCATTTTTAGCCAAGCGTGACAGGCGTTTGTTGCTGCACTTTTTGCTGTTTCTCGAGGTTTCACCCACTGGCATGCAAATACAAGAACAACAACAGCAGCAACAGCAACAATAGCCGTGTGTATCGATACACGATAAAGATCTCAAATATAGTTAAAACAAACAAGAAATTTATTGAATATGCAACGTATTTTGCATTCGTATTTCGCATTTGTCTGGCCAGTTGTACAACTCTGGTTTATTGTTTTATTTATTGTAGGTGAGAAGTCAAATATTTGTGGGTGGCAGCAGCAACAGCAGCAGCAGCAGCAACAGCAGCAGCGATTCATAAATGGCACATCTCGCCATCTTGACAGGTTTGTAGACTCAGTCGCTTTTATGTTTGGGCCTTATCTGTGCGCGCACTGTCAAGCGGATATATGCCTTGTATATATGTGTGTGCAGGTCCATGGCGTATCAGGCGGCGCAATCGCAGTCGAAATTGCCTTAGACCTCGGGTTAATTTCAACATTAAACAAAATGCAAAAGAGCCTATAGTCTCTATAGACCAAAGGACATGCCCCTGCCATCACTAAGATTCCGCTAGAGATAATTGAATATGAAAGATGAACAACTATAACTTATAGATGGGGCAGAAGTCGGCAAGAAAACTGATGAAATATGATGCCTGCAAGACGAATACGTTTAGTTTTAGATGGGAGTTGGGTTCAGGGGGAAGTGAAGAACGTGTGTTGCTAGCAGAGGCATCCTTAAGTTAATTGAGTTACGGTTTCATCTCTCATAAATAAGATCTCCTTCTCATCTTGATTGCCAAATATTTCCACAGCATCCTCAAACCTTATGATGTTTCATATGAGTTTTTATTCCATATCTAGCTTTTTTACATTTAGCTCGCCGCTAACACCTTCAATTATTCCCCAGAGACTGCCCACGCAGTTTCGCTCCTTTTCGTTTCCGGTGCGGGCCAAGGCACTTGTCTCCATATAATTTGCCGCACTTATTTAACGGCCTACGCATCCTGCAACCGCCAAGAATAAACAGCAACAATGATAAAGCAAAAGAGTAAAGGGAAAAGAGTGAAACCAAAAGCCAGCTCACATGAGTCAGATAAATTAGGCAGGCGGCATTTGGGGTCTTTAGCTGTGGCGTTCGGCTGCTCAAATCGAATCGAAGCCTTTCACACAATATCGGACCAGGCGAGGTCAAACGCTGGAGCATGGGAGCCAGCAGCGAGCTGATTACACAACCAGCTGCGATTTGCATATTGCGAATTAGTTAGCGGGCAGCTTTTGTCGCCGTCAGAAAGGAGGAGGAGAGAGCGAGAGAGAGAGAGGTAGAGGTAGAGGTAGAAAAAAGCAGCCGCCACCTGTTTTTATAACTTTGCATATCAGATGCACATCAATGAAAATGTTATCGAGCTGCAGACTCTAAAAAAAAAAATGGGCATCAGCAACGACAGCGACAGCGGCAGCGGCAGAGACAGCGACAGCGACAGAGACATCGGCAACAATGTCTTCTAGCTGCGGTAGGCGTGACCCAGTGGAGCCAGAGAGCCGCAAGAGCCACGCAGCACCACGCGACGAGCGACGACCGACGAGCGACGAGCGACGACATGAGGTTGAGGCAGAGCATTGTCTGGCTGAGATAATCTGTGATTCGTAAACTCCCACAGGTCAGGCGAGCACATCAATTACTTTGGCACAAGTCGCCGTCGCAATTCGCGATTCTCGATGCGCGATTCTCGATTCTCAAACTGCGGCCAAGCGCCAGGCAGAGTCGCAGCGCTTGTCGTGGCAGGAATGACCTCTCAATTTATTGTGCAGCCTTTATCCTTTTGGCATATGCGATTTGTATCGACTTAAGCACACACACACACACACACACACACACACGAACACACAGACACACACAACAGTTGGGTTAAATGCTTACGTTGATTGTTTTATTATGATGATGTTAAATTATTGTAATCCAAACGCGCAATCGCAATCGTTGTCGACATCATCATCCCCATCATCATCATCTGTGCGCATCGGCATCTGCACAGCATCTCCAGCTCCACCGCCAGCTCCTACTCTGAGTGGGCGTTGCTCGGCATATCCTTTGCGTACGCGCAAAAACAAATAAAAGCGCACGCTCTCCCTCTCTCCCTCTCCCTCTCTCTCTCTCTCTTCCTGTCGCTGCCCATCCACTCGATGGCTCCATTCGAGTCAATGGCATGCCTCAGCATCCGCATCGGCGTCGGCTACGTGTGCCGCTGCAAACACTTACAGATTACGATCGAGCCTGTTGCTTGCCCAGCTCGGCGCTCCAACTCCAACTCCGACTCCAGCTCCAACTGGGACTATGGCTGTGGCCTGCCTTGATGCCAGGTCCGTGATAATTTTGGGTTGCACGCTTATTTAATATGCGAATTTTTACAGATAAATGGTGAGAAATAATTTGCGCTGCTTTTGCTCCACTGCGCCGCTGCTCCTCACGCTCTCTCCCTCTCTCTCTCTCTCTCTGCCCCAGCTCCATTGCCATTGCCATCGTTGCGTGGGCGTTTGCCCTTTGATGGGGCGTGGCTATGTTGCTATATATATATTTATTATATGTATATTCATATGCATGCGATTCCTTCATATCCGTTCTGTCACTGTGCTCAGATAATGTTCTCTAAGTAAATGCGAAGACCAAAACCTGATGCGTACCTAAAATATGTCTTGATGTATCTTTGGGTGTATGAGTATAAATATTTTTATGATATGTACATGATGTTTATGCCAAATGTAAAGGGTAAACCATAAACTAAGCCAAAATAAGCCATGCAAAAATTGATAGAAATGTATTTATATTTACATAAACAGTGTCTAAAATTGATATTTATTTATTTTATTCATTTTTTTATGCTGCAACTCCAAAAATATTGTTTTATATAGAATTTTGTTTATCGACATGATTTTATTTTATTTATTGATATATTTTTTATATTCAGTATTTTTTTTACTTCTTTCCAGAATTAAAACAAGTATGCATTTGTTTTGTATTATTTATTAAAAGTGATTTTAAAAATATATAAAAAATTATTATTATTATTATTTTCTTATTTATTTTTTATTAAACCGTAAAATATTTTCTTTAACTTGTTTTTTTTAATTTTTTTTTTTAATTTTTAGTAGTAATTTTTAGTTCGATCATTTTTGTTATTATTAATATTTTTTTTAACTTTCAAAAAACTTTCTTAAAAAATTAAATTCTGTATAAATTTTAAAAAATTTAGATAGTTTGTTTTTATTGATATTGGATTAAATATTCATTTATATTTCCATTATTAAAAAAAATGTAAAGATTTATTTTATATTATTTAATTATATTATTTATTTAAATTATTTGAATAATTTTCTTCATTTCACTTTAAATTTAATTTTAATAATATTTAAGTTTTTTTTTTTTTTTTATATCTATGCTTTAGTTCCACATCCTTCCCTGAGCTTCAGCTGCTTTCCGCCTTCGCTGCTGCTGCTGCTGCTGCAGCTCAGCCATTGGCATTGCCTTTGCCTTCGTGGGGCCAGATTGAGCTGGCCTTTGGCTTTAGCTTGTTACATTTCCAGTTGGCTGCCCTGCATTGGCTTCGCATTGGCTGCCTTGGCTACTGGTTTTTTGATTGAGTGCGCCTGTTCGTTCGCCCGACTGCTCCACCGACCGTTCGTTCGTCCGTCCGTCCGTCTGTCTGTCTGTCTCTCTGGCATTTGCCGTGACATTTACGCGCAGCGACACTAGCGACACAGTCAAACGCTGCTGAGCTACGCAACGCGACGCCCACACCGTAACCAAGGCACGGGCATGGCCCTGACAGTTGACGCCACATTCCAAGCGCGATGCCTCCGACTCGACAGCCGCCAGCCTCTGGAATGCTGCGAGGGGTGAGCACTTTAATTGTGAGAACTTTGCTGCAGCCCTGACCAAGTTTTGTGCTTTTGAAGGCCAGCCAAATGTTTGCTTATCAAGAGATTAGTTCGATTCGCTGACTCCAGCTTTGAGCTGACCGGCGCTTGTTCGTGTGGCATGCCGCATGCCGCATGCCGCATGCTCAAATGTGGCTGGCCAGCAGCAAGGCAGATGCAAGATAACAGCTCCATAGCCACAATTCGGGGCTTCGACTTGGCGCCAACTCGGCCCCCAAAAAGATTCTTTGCCACCCTATGGCTGCAACGGCGACTGAGCTGAGCTCCAATCAAGATGCCGCCGTCCCCTGCCAACTGCCAACTGGCAACTGGCAACTGGCTAAAGATTTGCCAGGTTTTTTGAACTGTTGGCCGCATCGATTATGCAAAAAGAAAACAGAAAACGTTGCCAGTCGAGCGGCATCATGTGTGTATGTGTGTGTGTGTGTGTGTGTGTCTTGGCCAGCGCTGCGGGGGCTGGCGTTTGCTTTATGCCCAAATAATAGCACATAAAACTATAATAGTAATTTTCAAATGGAGAAAGAGCGATGCAATCGCTCTCCAACTGGCCAACTGGACAACTGGGCAGCCAGCCGGCCAGCTGTGCGGGCTTAGTCATAGAAAGGCAGCCCCTCGCTATCCAGCCCGCTCCCCTCGATCAATTCGGACTCCAGCCCAGCCTCGATGACCACACAGCGCGCCAGGCGATGAGCCGAAATTGAAGCTGTTTCAGTTGCCTCAGCTTTGGCTGTAGCCGCGTGGCGTCCAGTTAAGAGCTGCGGCTAATTTATGGGCCAGCCAATGCCACAAGCTGCACGGGGCTCGAATGAAAAAGACGAACAAAATAAAAGAAACCAAAACGAAACACTTTCATTTTTCAAATGTGCCCAACGCTGAGGCGCGAGCGCAAAAAGCAGACAAAACGCGAAAAATGTTTCAATTTTTTGTTTGTGTTTGTGTTTGTGTTTGTTTTCATTTATTTTTGTTGTAGCAGACCTCACCCCGTGATGCTAATTTATATGCAGGCAGCCCCATCCCAAGTCAAAGCCAATGCCAATACCGAAAAGTCCAAAAACAAAACCGAAACTGCAAAAGCTTCAAAAGTGAAAAAAAGAGAAGAAGAAATCAACTGACGTCGATGTCAAGCCGAGTTCAGGTTCAAGTTCGGTTTTCGGTTTCGCGCTGATGCGACTCAGGTGTAAATTAAATACACTTGGACCTCGAGGCAACACACACGCAACACGCAGGCGACACATCAGACTTCATTAGGGAAGCTTGGACTTAAGCCAAGCTGAGATGAGCGTGTCTGCTCGTGCTCACTCACGCGTGAGTCGGCGATTGAAATATAAGAGAAATTTTTGTAGCAGTCTATGGAAGACTATCGATAACTTCTTCAACTAGAAATGGTTACTCAGACTTACATAGACTTATGGCAAGCACTATGAACACTAATACAGTTATATATATATTATACTATACGTGCACATACTTGTGGCAGACATTATCAACTATATATAAACTATATTTAATCATATATACTCTCTGTACACATACTTATAGCAGCCACTATCGACTAAATATTGTTATATAAATTCCCTTTCGACTGCATTTTAAAGCTCCTCAAGCTCAGTCCATCTCTAACGGCAGGATCAGCCTTGGAATGTTGTTTTCAGCGTGCTGCGTAGTCTCCTCCTGCCCCTCCTCCACCTCCCCCTCCTCCTGCTGTATCCTCGCAATCATTTAAATAGCTATAAATTAATAAGCATCCATTAATTTGGCGCGCGGGCGTTGTGCATAAATTTCGTGATTTTCGGCTATATGCGACCAGTGCTGGGGGCGCTGGGGGCAGTGGGAGGGGCCCGGCAGCTTGCTGGGGGTCAGAGTCAGACAAATTATGTGGCTTGCAACACACGCGCCATAAATTTGTCACTTATGCTGGCTTTTCGGGGGCTGCTCACCTTTTCCTGCCAACCGAAAATCGTTAATATAATGAGGTGAGGGTATTAAAAAATGCGAAAGAACATAAGGCTTCGAGTCAAATATGCAAAGAGGGCAATCGTTTTTTATTGAAAGCTGCTTGCTTGCGGCTCTAGCCTTAAGGGTTTTGACTTTGCGGAGCCATTCGATGAATCAATGGCTTAGCTGAAATGACAAATCTCTAGGTGCTCTAGGAGCTGCCTGAGCCGCTTTGCTGACATTTAAGAACACGCAGCGGGCCGTCTCAGCCCATTGCCTAGCATAGACAAAGCCGCCTGGCGCCTGTTGCAACAACAACAACAACAGCAACAACAGCAACCACGGCCTCTTTCGGGCAGGTGTCAAGCTGTGCGTGTGGCAGCGCAAGCTGGCCAAAACGAAAAAAAAAAAACCAACTACAAATATGGCCAAGTGTCGCCAGGCCAAATGGCCGCATACGTGCGTTGGTTTTTTCTTTTCCCACGAGCAATTAAACAAAATAGCCAAAGCAGAGGCAGCGAGAGGCAGCGGGAGGGAGAGAAGCAAATAGCCGTGTAATTAGAACAATTAAATTGAAACTTAACAAGCGATAACAGTTACCTCTCGCCCACGTCCCACCTCTCGCCCCCTGCCAGCCGAGAGATGGCAGCTCCGTTGCGACAGAGCCGAGCGATCGGCCGGCTCGCTTAGACTTGAACTTAATTTGCATAATTGCTGCGTAAATATTGATATTTGAATTTTGATATTGACCGCTCGGTGGGTATATGGCATCTGGCATATGGCATATGGGCAGATAGCGATAGCGGCTGAAATGCGGGCAGCCCCAATCTGAATAACGAGTCGCAGTCGCAGTCGCAGTCGCAGTTGAAGTCGACGTCCGAGTCGGAGCTGTGTGTGTGTGTCTCAGAGTGTGTTTGCCGTTTGCATTGCCTAATCGACTGTCAATAATTTCACATATTAAATATGAAATAAAACGAGGCATTTAATCAAATGGCCCAGCTGTGTCTCCGCGAGCGCGTTGATAGCGCTTTCGGTTCCCACGCTACCAGCGACGCGGCTAATCAGCAACTGAATCACAAAGGTGCGTGAAGCCACTTTATGAAGACATCAGTCAATATGTTTTCATAGCTGCGGATGGGATGGGTGGCGCAGGGGAGAGGAAGACATCTGAGCGGGGGTCACACTCCACGCGGGTTGACACTGATAAATAATCGAATGCTGACAGGCACAAAGGTAGCTCGCAGCAAAACCTGTAGAAATGCAAATTTCCGTAAATAGGCAAGAAACTAAGCGGGGTGGGACGAGGGGGCATCGGGGCGAGGGAGCGCAGAAAGTTACCAAATAAACATTTTGGGGACTTGTGCAAAAAGTTGCCTAAGATAAGCAGAAAATTGGGCATTTTATAGGAATTGTATTAATGGATGGAATTATTAAACATTTATGTCGTTCAGTATGAAGTATCAACAGGTCTATAAGTCTATAGCCTATATATGAATTAGCATACGAAAAGCAAGTTTACTTATGATTGCTCTTACATATACTACTACTACAACTCTTACATATACTACGCAAGACTTATTTACAAATATCAGATCATCTCATTCAATGATCTTATCTTATCTTGTCTTCTTATGAACCCTTTCCGTTCTGTAGCTCTTTACTTACGTGTTCTATTTTCACTCTATCCCTCTCTCTCTCTCTCTTTCCTGTACTCTCCCTCTACCTCCCTCTATCACTATCTTGCTGTCACCTACGGTTACTCCAACAACCTCTATCACTCTCCCACTCTCTCACTCTTCTTACACACACTCTCTCTCTCTTTCTCTCTCTCTCTCTCTCTCTATTTCTATTCACTTTATGTTGGTTTTACTCAACTTGGAATTTTGTTCCTCTCATCTTTAGCTCTTCTCTCTCTTACTCCTTCTTTTTCCCCCACTATCCATTTCGCAAACTCTCTCTTAGTTTTTCTCTCCCTCCCTCCTCACACCCATTTGCTTCACTAATCTCTGGCTCAATTTAATGTAATCTATTGAAATTCATTCCCTTTGTATGGGCCTAGATAACGTTTATTGAGTGCTCATAAAAAAAGAATAACAATCACAATAATATTTAAAGTTTTTATCTACGCTTTTACGATCGCCATTCAGTGCTAGTTCCCCCTCTCTCTCTCTCTCTGACACTCTGTCTCTTTCACTTTGGCTAATATAGCAATCAGCTGCTTGAAAATCCATTAGTTGTTGGCGTAAACGTATCGACTGTTAATGGAATATTAGGTGTATATTTGGTAGTACGCGTACATAAATTCCGCATAAAATGCACTCGATGGGCGAGTGGGTGAGGAGGGCAAGGGGATTGCTCTTCAGCTCTTCGCTGAGGTGCAACAAAATTGTTCAAGTGGCTGCCGCTAGTGGCACATGTCCAGCGCCTTGTTCGTGGCAACCGAAAACACAACGTGTAAATTATGCCATAACACAATTAGCCACTTTAGAAGTTGGCTTTACTTTTGGCTGACTCTTTTCCTGTTGCTGTTGTTGTTGTGGTTGTCGTTGTTGTTACTGTGGCTGCGGCAGTTGTTGGTCTTTTTTTTTCAGGCCATTTGCCACTTACATGCGCCGCCAACATTTTGCAACATGAAACTTTGCTAAAAATTTGTTGCGGTTGCCTAATTAAAAAATCGACTAAAAACTTAAAAAACTTAAACTCTGGCTAGCTGAGAGCTGACAAACAGGATGCTACCAAATCGACAGAGGGGCGATGGGGCTGAGAGGGGGCTACGGTGCTGGCACGCTGCGGGGGCTGTTTAGTTGTCTTGTGAGCTGCTGACTAAAATTAAATCAAGCAAATTACTTTTATCGCTGGCACGCATCTCAGAGACGCAAGAGCTTAAGCCGCATTCAGGGACAGAGCTGGAGACAGCAACAGCAGCAATGAGCTGCGGGAGGAGTGGGGGGGCAACAGAAGGTAAGCCAACTGCGTCCGGGGCCAAGTCTTGTGTGCCTCGAGCTCAGTGCATAAATTAAAGTCCATAAAGCCAACTGCCGGCTAAGTGGCGGGCTTCCATTAAGCTCGCTGAGCTGCCAACTGTGCAGCTGATCGATAGCTGTCTATCTCGGCGTAGGCCAATATATGTAGACCCGCGCCGAGCTGAGCTGAGCCACCGACTCTGATCTGATCCGAGTGCGAGCTGCAACTGTCGTCCGAATGCGGGGAACACTGTGGCCAAGCAGTCGCGGCGCCACACAATCCAAGTACACCTAATTCCCAGATCAATATTAGACAAGCATCGCATGCAGCCTCTAATATGCATTATACCAAGAGATTTATGCACTGAACCATTTTTCTCAATTACGATTGCTTCAAGAGAACAGTCAAGTTTTCATCGCGGCCCATATTTGATTAATTGTTATTCAAGTTGCACGCTTTCGCGATCGAGCCGCATTAGTTCGGATGATTGATCTGTGTTTAATGCACACAAATGAAACTAATTTAAGAGCGAGTAATTAGAGATAAGACAAAGGAATGGCCAATGCTGCGCTAGTTGTTGAGCGATGTGAGGCTATGCTCTATAATTGCGATCAAGGTAGTTTCTATTGCTGTCTCTAATAGAGGCTGCCAGAGAGTCTCTATACATGTTGGTTGCATCATGTATGTGAAGGGCCGTAGATGCTTATAGAGCGGCATAGACTCTCGACTTGACTGACTTTGCACAAATTCTTATAATAAATTCCCAATCTTTAATCACTTTCCACGGTTGCTGCTTATCATATTTTCAGGGTTCTTTGACTTGTTAAACTAACTTCGATACAACTTTCGTTCTGATCACGTGAGTTGCTGTCGAGTTGAACCTCTAGTCTATCTCTTATAAGCAGAGTCAGTATGCTTCTGATCTGTTCACTGATCTGCTTCTTCAATCGATCTCATTCTTAGCTGAAGCTCTCTTAAGTGTATCTCTCGAATCGATTTCCTATCTCACTCTCATCTAACTTTGTTCCATGGGTTTCATTTCTTATCCCTTCTGACTGATCTTTGATCACTGTTTATTCAATTGATCTTCCCTTTAAATCTACATTTCTCTTTCTGCATATCTTAGCCTGTCCTACTATATTCTTAGTTCATCTACTTATACGCTTTGTCTGTCTTTCTGTACAACGATCTTTTCTTATATATCCTAAACTCTTGCTATTCGCTTTGCCATCGCTTGCAGCCCAGTGTGCCTTAATGCATCCCCTTTCACTGCGCCGCTCTATATAAATTCATGCATAACTGAGTCTATCCATCCACACATGGCACTTTGTCAGTCCCAGCCGCAGTCGCAGTCGCAGTCGCAGTTGAAGTCGCAGCGACTGGTGATCGCGATTGCGCGCCCGCCTGTCAAATTAGCGAGCTGGCTATAAAAAGTGAAAAGCGTTTGCCAGCGAGCAGTGGGACTTGCAACTGTAGCTGTAGATCATTCCTGGCCGCCTGTCACGCCCCCAAATGCCGCCCGCCTGCTGCCTTTACTCTGGCCAGAGATTCGTCACAGCTGTGCGGCGATGTCGACAATTCTTTTTGTTTTATTTTCCCCCTCTTTTTGTTTGAAATTCATGCGATACTCGATGACGATGACGGGGCGATCGTTGATCGTTGATCGTTGATCTGCGACGTAATCGCATGCAGCAAACAAGTTTCAAGAATTTATTTTTATACAATTTAGTTACTTTTTGTTGTTGTTGTTGGCAACTCTCGCATACAAAAGTGTTGCAGCCGTATTAATAATAAAAGTCTGTGTGGAGAGTGTGTCCGGGACGTGAAGCCTTTTTCTGATTTTTGATGTCGATTATGATTTAGTTGTTGTTGTTGTTGTTGTTGCTCTTATTATTTATATATTTATGGCATATTGATTAAGCAATTAACATTTGAT
Source organism: Drosophila navojoa (assembly GCF_001654015.2). The sequence continues at coordinate 188,847 of NW_022045860.1, read as the reverse complement.
TAAGGCACTGCAGTCGTTACATAATTAATAAAAATCCAAATTGTTTGCATTGTGCAAAAATTCCATTAATTAAAGTCGATTTGTTAATGCGCTAATTGCACTTCATTCCGCTCACAATTCTCTTGCAACGGGTCAAATGAATTTGTTTGCAATGCTTTTATTTATTTATTATTTATGTTGGCTGTTCTCTGAGTGTCACACACACTCACACACCAAAAAGGAAAAACCAAGTGACAGCCGAAATGTCCAACTGCCGCTGACAAGCCTCAAGTGGAACTGGACAATGTACTCGAGTTCCCAGACACCTACCCAGATATATTATAAACAAAGCGCGCAAATTATATAAATCATTTGAAATGCCATGTTCTTAATAGGGCACAAGACACTTCGGACAGATTGGACACACGACATAGACATGTCCAAGAACTCGATGCTCGACTGCAGCAGCTGCTGTGCTTACGCTGGGCGGTAGAGACGCTGTAAAAGGTTTATCTGCAGATTGTCAATCAAAATTGTGCACATATAGAGAGATAAATTCCAGCTGATCTATATATAAAACACATATTTATTCAATTTCTTCATCAAGTTCGCATTCCAAAAAGACAAATTCGTGATAGGACAAATGCTAGGTCAATAGAGTTTCCATAATTTGGGCCAACTACACATCGTTTTGTGCAGAATTTTGAATTTTTCTGTCCACTTCAATTTTCAATTTTAGTTTATTCTTTTCTCTTCTCTCACTCACTCAGGTCTGAAAAGCGCACGTTAGATACTCGAGTGCTGCGCCCCCGCTCGCCTGCCTGCCGTTCGGCTACTGGCTGTTGGCCAACTCGGCGAGCTCTTTGTAGCGCACCTTCTCGAACTTCTTGAACTTCTTCCAGTTGTGGCGGGCCATGTGAACGATCTCGTCCATGCTGTAGTCCTGGTCCATCGCGTGCTCCTGCAGGTACTCCAGATACTCCTCCATGTACATCATGAACGGCGTGAAGACGACGTCCAGCTGGTTCTTGTAGTGCTTCTGGGCCAGCTTGATCAGCTGCTCGTTGCTGCAGTAGCCGCTCTTGGCCATTTATTACGAATGCGGTGCAAATCAAATCGGGCACAAATCGACTTTGAGTAAATAATAAAAAATAAATTGTTTTTCTCCTCCCGTTTTTCCGTGTTTGAACTTCTCTCAACTAACTCAACTGTGTGTGTGTGTTTGTTGTTTCAATAAAAGCAACGATTATGACAGAAAGCAAAATGAGTGAGCGAAAAGAACAACAATCGAACGAATCGATTGTCAGGCATGCCACAGCCTGCCCCGTTTAAGCAGTGCCCCACGGCGCCAGCAATGACATTTTAATATGAAGTCTGTCGGAGAGCCGCATAGCCTCCACTCGAGGCAAAAGCAAACCTAATTGGCCCAAAATCCAAAGCCAAACCTAATCAAGCTGAACCGTAAGCCGCCAACACCATGACACACACACACACACACACACACACAGTAACTAGCTTGGGCTATGTAAATCGATTTGTCGATTTGTCATACGAACAACTGAGCTCAGCTGACAAACCCAGCAACAAGCGACGCCACACTGACGCTTGGCATCTTCAAATGAGTGTGAGCCAGCAGCAGCGGCAGCCACTGAACCACCGCTAACCACTTGGAGCTGAGGGTTGCCGACACGCTTGTAGGTCGCCAAAGGTCCTGCCGTGAATTGTCATTGTCGTGAGTTGCATAATGCCGCGCACAAAATCGACAACAACACTCCAGCCGAAACACTTAAGAGTTGTTGTGGTCTGGGCCAATTCTGAGGCAATGCCTCGTTCCTTAATTTCATTGTTGTTGTTGCTGCTGCTGCTGCTGCTGCTGCTGTTGTTGTTGTTGGTTGGTTGGCCAATTTCAAAGCAATTTCCAAGCATCAGTCGTAAATCAAATACAACTTTGAATTCAGCCACAGCTTCAAACATTTCAACACCTTCGCAAAGACCTTGACTTGTCGCTGCCGCTGCCGCTGCCTCTGCCTCTGCCGCTGCTGCTGTTGTTGTTGGCTAGAAATCGAAATCGAAATCCAAATCAGTAGCAGCCAAGTGAGTCTGCTAATTTGGCTCATTTTGTTTTTAAGTAATTTGTACTTCACTCCTTTTGTCTTTTTGGGTTGTTTTTGTTTTGTTGCTGCAGCATTAAAGTGCAAATTTTAATGGCCCTCACAAGATTCTATTTACCTGCCCAGGTATTCATTTATTGTTGCTGTTGTTGCTGTGGGTCTGCAATATAATTAAGTTTCGTGGCCACAGACCTTGGCTTGTTGCGATTTTGATAAAATTGACCCGAAAATGAGCGAGCGGGAGGCAGCTCGGCCGGCCGGGCGGGCATCTAAAACAATCCGAACTTAACAAGAAAATAACAACAGCAACTGCCATTGACGGTAGCCGATTTTGTCAGTTAGCTGTTGCTTTTTTTTGTTGTTGTTGGTCTGTTTCTGTTTCTGTTTCGGGGCAATGTCAGAAAAGCGAAATTAAAATTCAAAACTCGTGACTTATTTAATTATAATGAGTTAAGATTAGAAACGTTTTAACGGGAGCAACGCCAGCAATGCCAACAACAACAACAACTGGCGGCAAATGGCAAAGCCAGAGATTTGCTCTGATAGCTTGAGAACAATTTTTTGGCTTTTTATATCTGTGCTCAACTTGGACATTCCTTATATGTCATATGTGCAGCCAAATGTCGCGCGAAATGAGGTCAGGCTTCCTCTGAAATTGAAGGGATGCCATTTGAGCTTAGAGAGAGATTGGTATGTAGAGTGTATATAGAGTGATTGGTATAAGAGAGATGGGTACATGAGGTATATAGAGACTATTGCATAGATCATAAGCTAAATGTGGCTTACTATGAGTTTTAATTTACTTTTAACTGCTAGAAACTCAATTTAAGTGAGGATATAGTTTATAAATATATAGGAAATAAATAAATAATTAATTAATTAAATCATTAGCCATATATGCATCCTTGAGCTACAACTATGCTACGTAACTAAGGAGCAAAACATTCAAAACTTTAAGTCTAATGTGAACTTGAATGAGTTTCAGGATATAAAAGCAGATGTAATCAGAGTTGCGTTAGCAGTTAAACCACAACAACTTCAGAATAAAATTAGTAAATTAAATATCTGACCTCATCTTCCATAAACTAAGATGATTTTCTTGCTTTAATTCAACAGTCCATCAAGTAATTTTTTTTTGTATATTTTTTAAAAAAATTACACAAATTTATTTAGCTTGAAAATTAACTTAAATCTAATTGAAAATTGATTTTCCAACAGTTTTTTTTGTTCCGTCACCTCAAGTCTTTACTCACCCTCACTTTGCCTTACTTACGCTTCCGGCTTGAATCATCGGCTTTGCCTCTGCACACAGCATCAGATTCGTGCAGTCTTTCAACTACTACACATCCCATTCAATACTTCTTCACTTGAGAGACGTAACGTATTTAGTAAGCCTTTCTGTTTACCTTGGCCAAGCTGCTGTTTGGCCAGCTCCACATTGGAGGAGCGAGAATTTGCGCAATCGTGGCACAGTTAGTGGCGCAGTTTCCCATGTTCGCTGGTCGAGGTCAGCTTGCGACATCTTCAATCAAACAAAAAGTGCAGCCACAGTCGCAGCTACAGCAACTGCAACTGCAACTGCAACTGCTGCAACACCTACGTGCCACAGCAGTCATAAATCCAAATCCCATTTGTCTGCATTAGAAAATTATGCAGCCAAAAGACACAAATACGAAACAACAAACCAACTACTAACTGTGGCAACTACAACGAATAGTTTAGAGACATCCCCCCTCCCCGATCCGTGCCCTGCTCTCTGCTGGCAGCCTCGTTTGTTCATTTAAATTCATAAATTAAATTACACGACATGCACAATAATAAAAGCGATTTGAGGCCCACACGCAAACCGAATTTTCTACTCGAACAGCCAGAGATTCATTTAAGATTTTGCCCACTAAACAAAAATGACAAAAAGAACGGGTTGGCTGTGAGCTAGAGGAGCAGAGCGGAGGGGAAAGGGGAGAGGAGCAAAGTTTTATTTTATTTTGTTGTTTGTTTATTATTTATACGATTGTTGTAATCTCATAAGCAACATGCACAATATGTTCAACTGCCAGACGGAGGGACGGACGGACGGAGGGACGGACGGATGGGCAGACAGCGTACAATATTCCAAATTTACAATTAAACAATATAAATGATGATGATGATGATGCATCAACAACAACAATAAGAGTTGAACGCATGCGCGGGCGCCATCAGCAGCTGCCAACGGGCATCAGCTACACCAGCCAAGCTCTGCGCAGCCATGGCCAAATTTGGTCAGAGCCAGGCCAATGTGTGCCAGCGACAAGCGGAAGCCAACGGCAATAGCTAACAACAACAACAACAACAGCAAAGTCAACTACAGAAGTGTCATATGCGCAAAGCTAAAAAATAAGAATCGACTCTTTAAAAGCCAACGCCATGGGAATTTGTGCCTAGCGAGTGGGTGACAGCTCCAGTCAGTGGATAAGGTGTGCGAGTGTGTGTGTGTGTCCAATGTGCAAATTTTTAGTTGACACTGAGTTATTGTGCGACTCGGAGTTTGCAATGTTAAGCTGAATTGGTCAACTATTTGTATTATTTCAGAGTAGTTCAAATATAAGACTTGCGGCAATTATAGCCAAGAATTGGCCTACAGATTGAGGGCAGAGTGTATAAGAAGGCTAGATACGTGATTATAATCAAAGCTAATAATAATTATATCAGCTTGAGCTATAATGGAGCCTTTGATAGGTGAAATAACTAGAGAGAACTTAAATAGATAATGAAGTTTGGCTAATGAAGTTTGGCATTGTATAACTTAGCCTCTCTTTGATTACTATTATATGACTTTTAGCTATAATATATAATTTAAAACTATTTGACTATTAGTTTAATTCTATAATTTATTTAAGATTCGGTTTCCTGCAATTATTATAAAATCATTCGATATAAAGTTAGATAAGCTTCCTACTACGCCAAATAAGCAAAAGCTTTTTAATAGATATTTAATACTGATTAATTTTAAATATTTACAGGCTGCTTCTTTATACCCCACCTAAACTCAGGTAATTCAAGCGCAAATTCCGCCTTACCTCTGCCAAATCTTCCTCAAACTCCGCCTAACTTCGCCAAAATCTTCCTCATACTCCGCCTAATATTCTAGCTAAAAGCCACGTCTTTTTCAGAGTTAATCATACAGATTTAACGACTGCCTGCACATTTGCTCGTTACTGCACACTCAGCATGACTCTATTAAACAGAAACTCCATGAAACAGAGTTTCAATTATATGCATTAGTTTCCAGTGCTCACAAAATCTGATGGATGCTGGCAAATCGATCAATGTCAGGAAATGATGGCAAGGTTATGACAATTATCAGACGCTTGGGTAAAAACAGAGGCAACAGCAAAGGCAAAGACAGCTGCAATCATCATCAGCTAAATGCAAGCAAGAAGTTTCTATTGCAGTTGCTCTGTCTGGCTTTTTTTTGGCTGCCTAATGACAACTGGAAGTTGGCCAAGTGTATTAATTATACGCCACGTTGACCTATAAAACTTACAAACTTGACAATTGTTTTGCTACGCTCGGCGCGACCCACAGTCGCACTGTGACTCACTGACCGCAGCCGCAGCAGCCGCAGCAGCCGCGCCCCTTCTGCCATTTGCCGCCCTCTTTTGTATTGTGCGTTGCAGCAGCTTTATGCAACCTAGGTGCGTTTGCTCATAGAACCGGCCCGGGCCTCAAGAGTCTCTCCATCAACTGTGGGACCGGCTGCTGCTGCTGCCGCTGCTGCTGCTTATTGCCAAGCCATTTATTGCCTTCATGGCACTCAATTTGTTTGGCCGCCGGCTGCTGCTGCCGCCGCTGCTGCTGCTGCCTCAATAATAAAATGTTTTTTATTATACAATTTAGTTGCTTTAACTTGCGTGTAAATCGCCTTTTTGCATATTGACACATAATCATTGTCTTTGCCTGCCTCAGCTGCTGCAGCACAGCGACGAGCTGCCCTGAGCAGAAGAGGACTACGAATTTTGTATACACTTATGGGAGAGAGACTGGTGGGGAAATAGAGCTAGACGTGGGAAACTCTTTAGGCTTTTGTAAATGATAAGAGAATAAGATTTTAATAAAATAAATATTTGCTAAATAATAATTTAATAAAATTTAAAAAAAATGTAATCAAAAATATTTTTTTATTATATTTTTTAAACTTGATAAATGATAATTAAAAAAAAAATATTATGCATAATAAAATAATACACAAGAACTAAATATAAAAAAAAATATAAAAAAAAAATAATATAAATTTTTTTTCATTTTTATAATTTAAAATTTAAAAAAAAATTAATATTTTTAAAAGTTTAATAAGAAATATTTTCTAATATATTTTGTTTCATATTAATTTGAGACTCATGAATGCATATTAAATATATTATTTTATATTCTTTATTATTATCTAGAGTCCTCCTACTCCTCAATCATTTCAAGCCCTCCCAAACAGTCTGTCCTCATGCACATGAGTCCGGTTAGGGTATATCAAAAACTTATTACACGTTGCGCTGAAAACCGTTGCAAACCTAATGAACATTTTCATTTACCTGGCTGGCAACGCGTGGGTGGACTGCGACTAAGCGAGCGAGCGAGCGAGCAAGCGAGAGAGAGTGAGAATGAGAGGTGCAGACAAGGTGTTGTGGGAGTCAGATCCCAAATGGTGTTTGCCAAAATGCCTGCCATAATTTTGCAGCTCTAATAAGCAAGGCGAAAAGTGGGCACTTTCTGATTGGCTTTAGAGTGGACCCCAGCTAAAATTCTTGGCTAATGAGGTTAATCATGGCGCAGTCGACTGACAGTGGCGACAACTTGGCTAAAAACGTTGCTCAACAAGTCGCGGCGAAGCGGCATATAATAAGTTTATAATACGATTTACATGGGCAATGTCTCGGATTAAAGTGGCTGCAATTAGTTGGCTAAGAGTATTAAATTACCTGGGCACATATGTGAGAATGAGCGAGAGGGAGAGAGAGATAGGAGGAGGAGAGATCTGCATGTCAGGCTAATATCACGATCTCTGCGGCCTTTGCTGCCTGCCAAGTGACTCACCGAAAATTTGCAACCTGCATATCTATTGTCAGTTGGCTGGCTCAACTATCGGCTAAATGCTGTCCGCGAATGCTGAAGCGTACTGTAAATTGGATGCTGACCTTATAGAGGTGAGCAACGTGCGTCTGCCGGCCGAACTCTCTGGCGCAGCTATCGATTGTGCAAGCTACTGCAGTCAGCTACTGCTGCAACTATTATGTTGCATGCCCCTCATAATAAAGCATGCCCAATGGACAGCCACAGCAGCAGCAACAACAGCAACAGGCTGCTGCATGATTGAATTACATTTTGCACAGCAGCAACAGGCAACAGTCATCGGGCAGGGGGCAGCATGCAGACAGGAACAGGGCAGAAGCCAAGCAACAAAAGGCAGCCACAAATGTTGCCAACGGTAGCTGCAACACAGCACAGACAACAACATTGTGTTGCTGTTGCTGTCGCTTGTTGTTGTTGCTCCCAGACATGTTGCTGCCTAGAGCGTAAGCATGCACGTGTGGAAGTCGCCAGATACCCGTTGCCTGTTGCCCGTTGCCTATAGCCCGTTGCCTGTTGTCCGTTGCCCGTTAGCAATTGTGGCCTAAAGCCTTAAGCCTCGACGTCTACGTTTACTAATTAGACGTCATTGTCTGCGCTCTGTATCGCCATTGTAACGCCGCAGGGTCTAGCTGGAAGCTGCTAACTCTTGTCGAATTTGGTATCAGCATCAGAATTTCCTTATTAAATAATAAATATAAAGTATATATATATATATATGTATATCAATTAAATGTAATAGAAATTTAATCAGCATCATAAGCTGAGACATACAGACCATATTACATTATAATCCGCTTGACAGTTAGATGTGATCTATACTTCCACACATCTGACAGTATTTAATAGTACAGTCGAGTCTCGTTAAACTCAAGAATATGCCCATCGTTAACTGCTTATCAGACAAATTCGATATGGTATTATCTTCAAGGCTGGAAAGATCTTCTCTTCGGTATGCTCTTTTAAGGCAACATTGTGATTTATATACTTGCCAAAAGCTATACAAATTGTTCATCATTTTGTCAGGCTTGCCAATTGTTGGTTCTTTGTTCTTCTACTTCTGTCTACTCGCGTCTGCTCGCGTCTGCTCGATCTGCTCACACTCTGGGCTCTTCTGTGGGTAGGAAATGCGCCAACGTAAATCATTTCAAGATTGGTCCTCATATATCAGCAAATGCAGCGTGTCGAATGCTTTGAGCTGCCATTGTTATCGCGCTTAGCGCTAAAAGGGGTCATTATGTCAAGGATTTCAGTGGCTGCCACAGTCGCGACTCACATGTTGCTGCCGCAGTTGCTGCTGCTGTTGGCTTCCTGATCTTGGTTGGTGCTGACTCATAAGCTGGCTGTATTTCAGTGTCATTCACTGCTTGTGGCTACTGTTGCACGTTAGCATTGCCATTGCAGTTGCAGTTGCAGTTGGAGTTGCAATTGCAGTTGCCATTGCAGTTGCAGTTTGCCAGCTGCAATTAAACGAATGACAAAATGACTGACAATTCAAGCCACCGACTCTTTGTCTGTCTGTCTGTCTGTCACGTCTGTCTGAGTGTCCGGCCCGTCAGCCTTTGGGTAATTGCTAATCCCGCTAACGAGCCGATTGAATCAGATCCGAGCCAAGGCAAGTCTCAGCTGCCGACTGCCGACTGCTGTCCAGTGGGCGGCACATTAGCTTTTTTTAGCCATTTTCTGTTTTCAATATCTGCGCGCAACTGGCGAGCGAGTGCCGAAGTTAATGTGGCCAATGATTGCGTCTAATGATTGATTGCCAAAGATACGCCACCGATCTACCCAAGAGTCAAGACTCATCGAGAGTAAAATTGCAAATGAAACTGAAATTGGGCCTCAGTGAGAAACGAGACGCGAGACGAGACGAGACGAGACGAAAGTGAAGCCCAAGCAAAGGCAACGGCAGCTGCAACTGGTTCCTGGGGCATCGAGCATCGAGCATCGAGCGCGTGACGCTGCTGACCCACTGAACCCACTAGCGCTTGCCAGCCAGCAGTGGGTGGTTGGCTGGCTCAGCTGTGGGGCTTTCGTCTCGGGCGCAAATTGCATAAAAATATTGAAATACGAGTAATGCGCGCACATTAAACATTATTGATTTCGGTTGCATAATTAACTTAATTTCGTATATAAGTTTATATTAAGCGCCAGATCAAAGTGCAGACACAAGATTTATCAACTTTTAGTTGCCAAACAAGCTAGAACGACTTTTTGGCCTAATGAAACAAGTCAGTGAAGCTCTCTCTCTCTCTCTCTCTCTCTGTCTCTCACACACACACACATCAGCTGACCGTACTTTATGAGAATCGCATAGAAAGGCCTTGCCTATCGCCGTCTTTAATAGACTTTTGTGATAGCAGAGAACACTCCGAGTTCTCACTCGGCGATTTTCTGTGAAGCATGCCGAACGCTGTATTTGGGCCATAAATCGCGCCTGCGAACAGCAAAAAACAACTTCATAAACAGCGCCAAAAAAACGTCCACGCCAACAGCTAACAACAAATTGCAATTTGGCCAAATTGCTGCGGCTAATTGGCACGCGTACAAAGTCCCAAACGGAAAACCAATACAAATGAAGAGAATTCACTTAAAATGCAAATTTCTGCCTTAACATATGCCGCACGTGTGCCCAACTGCAACAGCTGCAACAGCAACAGCAACAACAACAACAGCGGCAGCAACAGCTAACCAATTGAAGGTGGCTCCGTTGGTATTGGCCGTAATTTGTTGGCAACACAATTGGTTCGCCGCATGTTTACGCAGATGAAGACATAAAACTGACTTTAAGCACCCAACGCGGCTCTCAGCTGGGCTGTGCCCGGCTCTTAAGTGCGTCTGCCGGCTCTTGGTCTGGTTCTTGGCCAAGACCGGGTCGGGTTTCCTTTTGGCTTGCAGCGGCAAATTGGGTCTGCCCACAATGCAGCATCGAGCGAAAGCAGCAACGAAAAAAAAAAACACAAAAATAATCCTTGAAGCTGCGGCCAACAAATGCTGTTGTGGCAAATGTTTATTAAACAATTACAATTTATGTTCGCCACATGTAAATAAACCAAATTGGTCACGTTTTGCCCATTGAAATTAAGCACTCGAACATACACACACACACACATACACACATATACAGAGATCGATGCACACACACATAGAGCTGAGTACATCAATTTATGCTCAACACATAAATAGTTGCAATTTATTTGGCAGCTCAGCATTTTGTTAGTTTGCTGATGCTGCCCCGTTTTGTTGCATGCTTTTTATTGCCTTGTTGTTCAATGGCTAACACAAATTTAATATGAAGCATTTTGACCGTTTGCCCCACAAGATCTATGCACATAAATACGAGGTGGTCCGACTTATGTCGGGGTGTTTCCATTCACCATTTTGCAATCACAATAAAAATGTTAATGGGCTTTAAGCTTTATTTTTGTATGTTAATTGCTTGAATTAATGATCTAAGTGACAGCTGAGGGAAATATTTGTAGTTTCGCGCCCACGTTCAATAAAACACTTAAGCCTCCGCTTTCACTTCTAGCAACATGAAAGAGATCGCCTGGCAACATTTGAGTAGCTTTTATAGATGACATCCACTTTTCAGCAACATCCAGCTCAGCAACATTTCGCTACTCAACATAAGGGAGCTTAAGTGCTTAGGGACATTAAATGTGTCCCAGCTGACCTGAAAAGCTTCGCAACATTTACCGAAATAGCTTTTGCAGCTTTCTATCCCTTTCACACTGACGAGCTTAGCCATTACTCAACAGTGGGATGGCAGTTGAGTAACTGTTGACCCAGCAACATTGTTGATGAAGTGTGCGCTGAGTGAGTGACCGGCAGTGCTTACCGTTAACCTTCTCTTTCTATCAGCTGTCAGCTGCAGACTGCAGCCTGCAGCCACAGCCGAATAACAAGAACAACAATTGCTGATTGGCGAGCAGCAATACCAATTAGCCATTTTGTAGCAGCAACATTTTTGTCACTCCGCATATGCAAAAGCTTTGTTGCTCTTGTTGTTGCTGTTGCTGCTCGCACTCGTGTGCATGTGTAGCAACAATGTTTGTCAACACAATTGTTGATCAGCTCAGCCTGCCTGCATTTGCCGTGCACATACAAACACACATACATACATGTTGCTAACAATTGGAATTTATGCAAATGATCGCCAGGCAATGCGTTGACAATATGTCACATGTCACTTAGCACGGCCAATGGGCCATGCAATCGATGGATAGATATATGCATATGGTCTATCGCATATAGTTTGATTTTCATGTGGCCCGCACGTTCTGAACTCGAGTGTTTGACCTCAAAACTTGCCTGGCTCAAGCTGAACATTTGTGCAGAGTATTTCATTGCCTGCCTGCCAGCCTGCCTGCCTGATTGCTGACTAATGCTCGATTGGATCGATTGTTGGATTGTTCAATTGTTGTTGTTGCTGTTGTTGCAGTTGATTAATTGTCAAATTGCTGAAATGAGTGCAAAAACTTGTTCGCCTGTCGCGTCGCGTAAATCATTTCACAGCCGCCTCAAGTATTTTGAATAGGCGTCAGGTTATTGTATGGTTCGCAGTTCACATATCTCCATCGACTATCAGCTAGCTCTAATGAAGTTGTTCTGCGACACGCTCTCTAATGCCGCCCACTCTCACCCGCTCTCTCTCCCTCTCTCTCTCTCTCTCTCTTTAGTTGTCCGCTTGCATTACGCGCGTGCGTGCTGTCGTCTAGGATGATTGCAATCGACAAAATACGAGACTTGCACTTGGTGCCGGGCAGAGACTACGAGGCCGTAGCACTCAGGGTTCCGATTCGCAGTGATTTATAGGCAACGCAATCAGCTAGCCGCGATATCGCGTACAGAGTGTTAGATTTGATATATGTTTGTTTTGGGGGCACGCGCAGGATGTTGTTGCACTGTTGCACTGCTGCCTCATGCCAACAATTAACACATGCGTGCAACACTACACAGATTGCGATCAATGTGGTCCAGGCAAATGGCAAAAAGCCGTTGACTAAATAGCAAAGCGCTTAACCCGGAGTTGGCCTGAAATGTTATACAAATTATGTAAGGCAAGGAAAATATAAAATAAATATTTTATAAATATAATTTTAAATTGGTTTATAAAATCAAGCGCAAACTGAATGTTTTTCCAAACATTTCCATGTTATGTTAAGCCATTAACATTTGTGTATTATTTTAAACAGTCGTGCGTTGTGCAGCGCTGTTATGATTATTTCAAATGTTTATTTTTATGACAAAAGCTTTTGACATTTAACAACTTATTCAAAATATGCCCAGAGACGATGGCATTAACAAAAGCAAATATAAACATTATATAGAGGCTAACAGCTAGAGAAACAAACGGATGTAAATGTTATAAATAAATATAAATATAAATACATCGGGGCATGAGTGTCTAGACATATAAACCATGTTGCAATCGTTTGATATCTATGCTAAGCAGAAACTTTGATCGGTATTTCGTATTTTTATTTTTTTTTTTCAGACTTTTAGCTATCTGCGCCGTTCTCAGACTGCACACATGTGAGTGTGAGTGTGTGTGTGTATGGCTGGGCTCACGCTAACGAGTTCATTCATATCATTAGCCTCCGACCAAAAAGCTCGCGCCATTATAACACAAATATTTGCTAACAATAACGACCAGGCAACGCCATTAAAGCCTGGCTACACGAATTGGGCTGCCAGCACAGCTGAGCCAAAAGCCAAAGCCAGAGCTGATGTTGAAGCTGTAGCTGAAGCTGAAGCTGAACTCTAACCCTCATTTGCGATCAATTCGTGGCGATTTCGTAGCCTCGGCGTCTGAATATTTGCGCTTTTTGTGTGTCGAACGTGCAGAAATCCAGTAAAATTTAGTTGCTCACTTTTATGTAATTTCCCTTTTCTTCAAAGACAACGAGCCTGGCTGGCTAGCTGGCTAACTGGCTGCCTGCCTGACTCTTTCAGCCAAGTGCCCAAAATGCCCAAAAGCCCAAACAAAAAAAAAAAAAAAAAAAAACACCCAGGCTGGCCGCACTGGCCGCCCGCTGCTCTAAACGAGCATGAAAGTGATTGCCAATAATTGCATAATCTGGCAGGCAGCAGGAGGCGGCGGCAGAGAATTGCTTGAACAGGTTGCAATCGAACGTTGCCCGGCCCACCCGCTCCTCTCTCTAAGCTCACCTATCTCTCCCTCTTCCTGCCGCTGCTGCTGCTGCTGCTGCTGCTGATTCACAGAGAAACAGCGCGAAAGAGAAGAAAAAGTGAAATTTGACATTGAGGCAACAGGCACGATCGATTGATCGATTCGATCTGGCGTCAATGACCAGTTAAAGTTGCTTAACTTATAAAGCTGAAAAGTAAAACCGAATGCCCTGCAACAAAGAACACATTTATATGTATACACACACACACATATGTACATATATATATTACGGGGAAAAGCATTCTCACACGAAAGACAAATAAAAGGCGAATTTATCACGCACCATGACTAATTCCCCTGCCAATTTATGACACTCTATACACGCATACATGTGTATATAGAATATACATAAATATATATATTTGTATTATCAGATTGCCAAATTGCCCAATCGCCAATCGTTCGTTGGTTTTCGTCTTCTTCTTCTTCTTCTTCAACTTTTTTTCTTGGTATTTGTTCTGCATTTAAATATTTAAATTCAATAAATATTTTATATATTTTTATGAGCAGCGCAATTTCTGTTAAATTATTGCACAAGTCTCCATGTTTCGAGAAATTTATATGGTGTTTGTTGGTTTCTCTGGTGAATAATGCGACTCGAGCATGCGAGCCGCGTGAAACAAGCAACGGAAATGGTTTCTTTGCACAGGCATAGAAAATGATTTGGATTGCAGTGATGGATAGACTTGGTGTTTGCTATATCGCCAAAGTCAGATAAGAGCAGGTTAAAGCTGTGAGCTAAAGGTGACTATGGCAAGATGAATATGAACAGTTTAAAGAGTTGCTATACTAAAAATGCGTAAATGTTAAGTGGGTAAGTCTTTGAGCATAGCTGAAATGGTAATTTTATTACCGATAGTCCAGATGTTTTTTATATCAGTAAAGTCAAGTCCAGATATGTAGTAAGGCTTGAAATCTCTATGAAACTTCAATAATATATTTGAAATATAGAAGTCTGAATTTTAAAAATGATGAGGGAAGAAAGGAAAGCTTTTAAAATTGAGCGAACCCAAGTCTAGGTAGTCTAGGTGTTTTCTTGTATTTGTAACTCGCCTCAGATTAGAATGCTGTGTGTCAATTTGAACAATCAGGGACAAGTTTTTGCTCTCAGAAGTGTCTAGATAAGCAAAGAAGCGTTGCCTTGCTTTTGGAACCCCATCCCACCCATAGAAGGTATCAATAACTCGAAGAGCAATAAAGGGAAAAACCTAATGGAAATAGTAGAGCAGTAAAAAAGTAGAGTTTTAGAGTAGTTGAGTTATTGAGTAATGGAGTAACAGAGTGACTTGAATTAAAGCTTATAGAGATATTAGTTATCTTATTTGAAAACTACTAAGGCATTAAGATGCACATACGAAAAAGAGTTGGAAATAAGCTTCACTAAAATATGGATACAAGAGACTTCAGTTATTTGATATACTACAGTGAATATAGGAAATTAGCAGCAAGGCCAAAGAGCTGTAAATAGGTGATCTTAAATATATTTGATATAGTCTACATGCTTTAGTCTGCTGTAGTCACATAGTTTTATATGTAGACAAATATATATGTAATGTATGCATATAAACTTGGATTGTGCAAGCGCATATAAATCTTCGCTGCAATTTTGTTAGTCCAAATCGAAATTTGGTTGTTGTTGTTTTTTGCGCTTATGCAGCAGAAACTAATTATGTTCGAGTATCGCACAGCCATTGCAACTGCAACAACAACAAGAACAGCAGCAGCAGCGACTACGACGAATGCGATAGCAAAACATGGCCCAATGCAATTTTCAAGCAGCAGAAAAAAAAATGAGAGAGAAAAAAAAAACTATATAGAGCTCAAAATATCTGTTCAAATTGAACATGATAAATTCATAATTGTCCATTCAACGAACACGAACTATAATTCATGTTAGAATAATCGAATTGGACGCCATTCAGCCAGGCAATTGAGGACGGCGGCCAAAGCCCAACAGCAACAACAGCAGCAACAACAACAGCAACAGCAAATGGCTAACATAGGTCAGGCGTAACGAGTCATTCATGTTGCAAATGTGTTTGCTGTTGTTGTTGTTGCAGTTGCAGTTGCAGTTGTTGCAATGAAGGTGACTCGCAACTGGCTTGATTTAAGCTGTTGCCGTTGTCCGATTCGTGGCACCCGCATAAGTCACACTCTGGGGGCCAGTCAGCTGGTAATCCTCGGTGCGATCAATGCCTCCTACTCGCCCTCTGCGGATTCTGGCTGCGGATGCAAATCTCTGACTTACACAAAATGCAGCAGCTTTCGGTTTCGGCTTGCCACCGACTCCATGGGGGCATAGGCGGACTTTTTTCTACATTTTTTTTTGGTGGCGCCACAAGATTTGCGTCACGTTTGCTGCTGTCGCTGCTGCTGCTGCTGCTGCTGCTGCTGCTATTAATACGCAAAACGCTTTGGCATCTTAAATATTGTGGCGTGCGCGGCATTTGCTTAGGAGAGAGAGAGAGAGAGAGAGAGAGAGCAATACAGAGGGGGGAGAGCGAGCGAAGCTAAGATTAATGTGAGTATTGGCAATCAGCATTTATATTATTTGCTTGCCTGGCATTTGCAAAGCCTGTGGGAAAATCCAACGGCAGGAGCTGCAAATTAATGAGGAAACGATAAATACTTGATCACATCTGATCTATGCTGCGATCTGTGTAAACAGTTTATAAAGAGAATAACAAACGCAATTAACTTGGCCCGATAAGATCTTAGTTGGAGAACAAGTAAGAGTGTTTAGTTGGTGAGCAGACTGATGGACTGGGAGGTGCCCTATATATGAGGGTGAGGTGAGATCGTTGAATAGAATACCAAACTGGAAGAGAGTTACTGTAATACAACTGTATTACAACTGTGAGGTCTCTAAACTGCATTGGCTTTGAGTTCTGTTTTTAAAACTATAAGGAAATAGCGATAATTATCTATGCTGAATCGTTTGATGAGATATCGAAAGAGGAAGATTTGGAATATATTTGAAGTAGCTATTTTCTATGGGAATATTGAATAGTTCATTTGAGCTAACGGACGAACAGATAGATGGACAGATAGACGTATATATAGATAGAGCAACAGATAGATAGAAAGACAGACGGACAGTGACAGACAAACAGACAGATAGACGGATATACATATATAGGAACGGATATAAGTATATATAGAAATATTAGCTGGCACAGCCAGATAGGAAAACATATAGATGGATAGGTATAAAGAGGAGTGGACATTGATCAGCCCAGTTTCCCACTCTGTCATCAGGAATATCAACATAAAGAGGTCTGTCAAGCCTCCTGCTGTCCGTTACATAAGATTAAACAAAGCCAAGCTACGCCCTTCAATCCCTTTCGATTGACTAAACCCAAACTCAACGAATCTAGCTGTAATACTCCAATTCATTACATACCATGCCAGCCAGCCAATCTAGCCTCTACCCCCGGTCCAGGGTATAAAAGCTCAGCTGCGCCGCATTCCCAGCTCGGCAAATGTAAACTATTTAATTATGAGCCGGCATTTATAATTACTGTAAATGCTTTATAAGCATTTGCGATAATTTCTACGCGTCGCGCTAATAAATTAATATCAGCTAATTCGCTTTAGCCAGTTTGGTGTGTGTGTGTGTGTTGTTTTCCCATGCCACGTTTGTTGTCTAATTAGCGCCAAGTTATTCCATCAAAGTGAATTCGCAGCGTCGCTTTGTCTCTTGCATATTTATGAACTCGGATGCGAGTCGCGGCGAGTTTGCAGGCAACAAATTGAAATTGTTTAGTAGATTTATTTCTGCAATTAGCGCGAGACTCGCAAGACTCATAATTAGACCGCATCAAACGGAGAGAGGAAGAGAGAGAGAGAGAGAGGGGGAGCAGAGCGTGCAGACAATTTGAGATGGCATTTAATAAAACATTCAATTGACTGCGATTTGTGGCTCATAATTCGAAGCTACTGTCAACGGCTCGAGATGTCAGCGCGAGCTCAGCTGTCATTAGAGCCTGCCACATTGGCAGTCATAACGGTGGCGTGGGCGTCGCTCACTGCTGCTGCTGCTGCTGCTGCTGCGGCTTGGATTTGGCAAAACGTAAGCCCCCGCCAAATATGGCCATCGATTAAATGATTTTCATGTGCCATAAACGACGTGAGCCTTTTAATAAGCCCGACTTTGGCTTTAACGAGCTGCCGCTGCCTCTGCCTCTGCTGCTGCCGCTGCCTCTGCCACTGCCGCTGCCGCCGCTGCAGTAACTGAAACTTAAATTGAAAGCCCGCCACAAAATTGTCACAGACTTTGTCGTCGCGACGTCTGGCAGCAGATAGCCCCTCCCCCCGCCTGTGCCCCGCTCCTTCTGGCAGTCAGACTCCTCCTGCCAGTTGTGCTCGCGTCTTGCTTAGATATGCGTCCAACGCGCTTAATTGCAACTTTTATAGACAATTTTCCGGCTGTCTGTGCGATTTGGCTGCAGTTCCAGCGCCGAGTGGAGCGTGATGAAGCATCAAAATCTTTGCTGTTGTTGTTGTAGTTTTATGGAGCTTTGATGGATTTTCAATGGAGCCTAGCGAATGGCTTTGCCTGGTGTAAACAGCAACATAAATACGCGCATTGCGTCTGATTGGCCCGATAGCCAGCAAATTGTAACTCATAATAAAAGTGTATTTAATGAGCTGAGCTCAGGTTTGGTTCGCCTTGGCGTATGGGAAACGACGACGAGCGAAAGTTGAAATTGAGGTGAGTTTGATAAGGATGTTATGGCTGGGCCAGCTGAGCGCAGATGTGGGAAGGTGGGAATGAGCGACGATCTAGAGCTGATAATCGCACGAAAGAGTAACGCATTGTATTAGAAATTCGTATTTATTGATGGGGAAGTGGGAGTTGGAGCTGCTGAGCGTTAAGTGTTGTGAATGAGCAACGACAGAGATCTATGCCACGGCAATCTATGAACTGAATGTCGCTCGGAAGAGTGATTTTTAAAGATCTATGAGCTGATCGTCGCTCCGAAGAGCGATGCTACGTATAAATATACATATATATAAACAGAAATTTATTTGCAAATAAATATTTTTAAATGCTAGCAAATTATGTTCGATAAGAAGAAATATTTAGCAGGCTAGGCAGATGAACATATCAATTAAAAAAAAAAAATAAAATTAATAATAATAATAGCAATCATAATTCATTCCCACTAATGAGAACTTCATTTATTTAGCTCTATATAATTTTGTCTTTTGTTTTTCATTGTTTATTTACTATAAAATATATGAAAATATACCATCATTATTAGAGATAATAGCGAGTGTTAAGGCCATATGGATGGAAGAAATCATCCTACTCTATAGCTCACATCATTGGATTTGCAATTCATACTAGAACAAGCTATATTAGATTCTATATTAAATATATTCTAGCTGGATGAAGCTGAGGCGGATATGCTAAAACTCTGATACCAATGCTGATATACATACAGAGATATATACATATAGAGTATTCAGTTTCCGTATACATATTTTATTCATATATATATTTTATCCGCCGCTTTGATTCCCACCTGCTCTGGTTCGCTTTGCTCTGCCAACACTCAATTTTCTCACACATTAATCCTTATTATACTAAGCACATATATTAAATGGCTGCTAACTAAATGTTAGCTGCACGCTGTGGCAGCCTCCTTGGTCGCATACAAATGCCGAACAGCGCAACATGATTGCGACGCGTTGCTTGGCAAACGAACTCATAAATAATATAAACAAGCCTGGCCAGGAGAACGATAATAATTATTTATTATTTGTGAAATATGCACGCAAACAGAAATATTTTTAATTAAATTCGTACATGCAAACGCGGCTTGGCCAGCAGCTCCGATTTGGCCCAGTATTCGTAGCGGGTCAAATCGATAGAGGCCAACTAAATAAATTCAAGACCAGAGCAAAACTTGGACCGCAACGTCGGCGGCTGCCTTTGAGCTGAATGCCGCATGCCGCATGCCGCATGCTGAATGCTGAATGCTGACTGCTGAATGTTTATTAATATTTTGTCATAATTTTCTGTTGCAACCGAAAAGATAACAGTTTTATGTTTGAAACGTGAGAAATTATTACAGGCGCTGCGCCTCGTTATCTGGACCGAGGTGCCAGGCCGATCCGAGCCGAGCCGCGCTCAGCTGACAGCGCGACAAGCCAAATATTACAAAATATGTTCAGGTGCTGATAAATCGCCGGGCGGTTCAAGTGCACACGGCTTTAATTAAAAGCCCATAGGGGGAGGAGGCAGCCAGCGCTTATCAGAGGAGCAGCCACAACAAATGGACCACGATGCGGGCCAGAGATCAGGCGGCAAGGGGCAGCCCCTTGTGGCTATTGCAAATTTATTGACACACTCACGCATTAAAATCATTTATGCTACGCATATCTCACACACTCACACACACACACACATACATTGTAGAGAGAGATATCGATAAAGAGACCCGCTTTGAATTTATTAAAATGCAATTTTCACATTGCTTGTCGCTTTGGCTGGCTAGCTGGCTGTTTGGCTGGCTGGGTGTGCGAATGTTGCATGTTTGCCGCTTGTCTTCAGGACTTGATATTTGTTATTTTATAAAGTTTATGAGATTATTAAATGAGACGGGTATATTGGCTTTGTGTAGTATATAAATTGATACGAAAGCTAAAGATGATGAAGCTGTGTTTGCTCTTCTTATAGCTGATGCGACTTCATACTGTTCAAAGTACATAGGGACTCTTCAATGGCTTGGCATGACATGCTCCACTATTTATAGTGTGTCTCTAGATCGATGGTCTCCTGCCCCTCTATTTATTTATCTGTAGAAAGAGCCTTTAGGTTGATCTATTTGGTAAGCCTTAACATGGATCTACAGACAAGGTGTGTTGGCTTTAGATTTGCCAACTGAACTTATCTATATCCTAAGGCAAAGACACATTCTCTATAGATTCATGTAAAGGCTTACCAAATGGATCCACCAAAAAGCCTTCTCTATAAATAGATAACTGTAAGGCCAGAAGTGCATCAACATAAACGCTCATCAACTAGATCAATCAAGATATCTACTCCATAAATCATCTACAGCCAAGGGATTACGCCTCCATAGATCAATTTATAGATAAGGTCTCTTGACTAAGTCTAGTCTAGTATAAAGAGTATGCTGTAAAACAACTTCTCTATAAATCAATATATATATATAAGATCACCAACTAAATCATTTAATAATATATTCTCCAAAGATTGTCAAATACAAAGTAAAAAGACCTTCTCTGTAGATCAATCTATATAAGTAGCTATAAAACTATATATCAACAAGCTCTATAGATAAAAGCACACAGACATAATCAACATAGGGGCGTGGCTACTACATAGCAACTATATCTTAAACTATATTCCGACTCCAATAAAAGGGGAATCTCTGATAAATCTAGTTGATCCATTTCTTCATTTGCTGACATTTATCCTAGACAAGTATTATAAAGTCGCCTACAGCCGCTTGCAGTGTTCTCACCTGCTTTTTTTTTGTTATTTGTAGTTTGTTGTTTTCGTGTTGCCATTTGCCAAAAACGCTCGCTCAACAAGTGCCACAAGACCAAAATCTGCGCCTGTCTGCTCGGCCAGCTACGCCGTCCGTATCGAGCCGTGAGCCGTGAGCCGGGCCTAGTTGCTGCTGCTGCGGCTGCTGCGTGGCAATACAATCAATTTTTAATAAATTGTAAAATATCTGCTATTGCAGTTATAGTTGTAGTTGTAGTTGTTGCAGTTGTTGTTGTAGCAGTTGTTGCTGTTGTATTTTTGCACCACGTTTGTGGTGTTTGCGTGGTGTGGGCTAAGCGTTTTGCATTTTCATATGCATTTTATGCACATTTTTAATGCTTTTATTGCGTGGTATTATTTAATGACAGCTCGTAGATTTTTACAACATTTTTACACACGCCGGCCGAGATGAGGAAGCAATCGGACATGGGCCTCCCGGGCTGATTATTGCAGCAGTGCCATTAAAAACGCCCCCACAAAAGAAGCTTTTAGCCAAATCAAGCCAAGCGCATAGCCGGAATAAAGCTAGACTTAATGAACGGCTTTTACAACTTAAGCTGCTTAGCGAGCATAAACATAATCTCTTAAGTTTCAGCCAGCAATCGAATATGGAAAATCACAAATAGTTTTATAACCCTCGACTTCTTGGAACCACTAGATAAATTGTTCCGTTGACTGATCCAATAAATTATTTGTCCCCTGCTGCTGCTGCTGTTGCTGCTCCTGCTGCTGCTGAGCTGTGTGCTGCAAGCTTATCAAGTCATGCGATTTCAATGCATTTAATTAGCCATAAAATGTCTTTTGGTATTCGCAGTTGGCGCATAAAAATACCTAACTTGTTCAATGTGGATGCCCGATTAATTATGAACAGCTGAAAGCGCGCCATTAACATGAAAAGTCAAATCTATCTAAATATTTGCCAAAGGCAGCGACTCGGCTACAACTGCAGCTTCAGCCTCTTCCACGGTCCGCGGTCTCTGGTCTCTGGTCTCTGGTCTCTCTCTTGGCTGTTGGCCAAATGTGCAAGTTGGCAAGTCATTTTTATCGCCCCGCAGTAATCTGAGCTGCACGAACAAACGGACGCACCGACAGCGCTACGGACAGATGGACCGTACGAAAATATATATAACATGGCATCATTTGCTGTGAGGCGCGCGTTTTCTTGTTGTACAATGGTCGCCGTGCCACCCCACCAACCCACCCACTCTCTCTGATCTGCTCCTTGCCAAGTTTTCTCCCTCAACGGCGATGATGATGCAACTTTATGGCTGAGAGCAGCGAGATCTGAGCAAGTGCTACAGTCGGTGCTGCTCGGATGCTGACCCGACCAGTTTTTATGGAGCGCATAGAATATGTTGCCAAGCAAGTTGCGCTCGGCACAGTCCTTTAACTGGGTCACTATGACAGCGACGGTGGCAGCGGCAGCCGAAGAGAGCTCTCCTAATTAATACAAAAGACTTAGGCAACGAACTTGAGCAGTTTATGCTGATGATTAAAAGCAAAGACTTGGGCAACGAACTTGCTGTACATTGCTTATGCTCAACTAGTTTCACTAGGCATTTACTGAGATAACGAAGCCGAGTGCATCCCGATAAAAACAAAAGACTTAGGCAACAAACTTGAAATGAACCTATACACATACACATATGCAATATGCAAAAGTGTCTGAAGATCAATTGAGAGCGCAGCTCTCTCAATTATATAAACATGATTGCTCTCTGGCAAAGCCAACAGCTACCAGGTGGAGTGCAGCCTCGTCCCTGCTTTGCCATGAGTTTGATTGTCATGCGCCAGCGGCACATCCTGCTCATTCTATGCCCAGCTCGTTGGCTTGCAGCTTGTCTTTATTAGCGCAGCGGTCATAAATCAAAGAGCCAGCTCTTTCGATTGCCATTGACGGTGTCTCACATGTGGCCCTGGCCAGGCAGTTGTCCGTCCGTCCGTCGTCGCTCGCTTTACATGCTCATGGGCTCACGTCGCCTGACCGGCAATATTTCAATATTAATCCAGCTGCCAGCGCGATGACGAAGTGTGGAGTTAACTTTCCGCTCAAGTATTTTTGTCTAGCTGAGACTCAGTATTCAGTTTCAGTTTCAGTTTCAGTTCAACTTGAAGTCGGAGTTGGAGTTAAAGTTAAAGTTTTGGCTTATTTTTCCGCCAGGCGCTGCAAATTGTTGACTATAAAAAATAGAAAATAAAATAAATCAATTGGTCTTGCTATTGCCGTTGCTGCTCTTGCCGTTGCTCTTGCCGTTGCGCTGGCTGTTAGCTGGGCTATTACTCAATTTTGGCCCGCGGTGCCATCTGTGCGCATCGTGCTCGTGCGTCCCTATATGGCGAATGCCTACACATGTCGGCTGGATGGGCTAGGATAAGCAGCAGAAATTAATTGTTCGACTAATGAAGCAGATGCCGTTCAGCTCTGTCATGATGCAACAAACAATGAGATCGCTGCGCGCCGATACTGAAGGGAGATGTCAAAAGATCTGTTGAACTTTTCAGATAAATAAGGTAGCAGCAGCAGTGAGTCAATGCACAAGAGTGAGGGAGATGGAATATGGGCAAAGACTTGGGCTATCTGAGTTTGGTGTAGATCTGTTAATATTCTGTAAATGCTCTGTACGTTTGAATGCCAATGGCATGCTAAAGCGAGGCTTGGCAGATAAATCAGCGCTAGTCGCTTGCTCTTGTATCGATTGCAATCATTAGATCGAATCAATGGCCGCTTAGCGGAGGCACCCAACTGCGTAGACATGTCAGTTGGCGCTTTATTGTGGCCATGTCTTTAGCCAGAAAAAAAAAAAGCGAAACAGACTCGAACTCCAACTCGAACGCAAAGCAAACGCACGTGCCGCACAAGTGAAACAACTTCATTTGAGCGTTTTGGGCAACAGTGCTCGACGGAGTCGACGGCGTCGTGTAGCACAATTTTTGACATTTTTGTGGCGCCAACAACAGCAACAACAACAACGATTCCATTGACATGCGTCAAACAACAATCAAAATAGGTTCGCTTGGAGTTTAGAAAAACGTGCGCTTGCCTTGTTAGCCATTCATTATGAACTCGTTTTAGTTTTCTGCTGTTGTTGCTGCTGTTGTTGTTGTTGTTGTTTTTTGGGTCTACGAGAAGCGTCACCGAAATCTTTTGGGATGTTGACTGTGCTGCCAATTAACCCAAAACCGAAACAGAAACAGCTTGCCATGCTATTGTTGTTGTTGTTATCGCTAGCGACAAAAAATGAGATCTTGGCCTGTTCGCTTATGAAATCCCAGAAATCATTAGCGCCCCGTCCATCCGGCACTACGTGACACCAGAAGAGACACAACTGATAAACTCAAATATATATATGGTTGTTGTTGCTGTTGTTGTTGTTGTAGATCGCAGTCAGACAATGTTTATGAATTATTGAGTTGTTTTTGGGCGAACCGCGCTGAGCCGCTGGCAACTCGTCGTCGTTTGCTTTGCTAAATTAATTAAAACATTTCTGCATTAAATTCGACTTAGACTTTAGCTCGCGCGCCTCCAATTGCCAGTTGGACTCCCATTTTTGGGGATCTGTCTCTCCGTCTGCCCGTCCGTCCGTCCGTCCGTCTGCTGGCAGCATTTAGCGAAATCATTTTCGCGAGTAATTTTCGCCAAAAAGTCTCGCCGCAACTCGAATGCAAAACAGCCAATTTTTCGCAAATTTTTCCTTTAGTTTTTACTAAGTTTCATTTTGTTGCTGTTGTTGTTGTTGTTGTTGTTTTTTTCAGTTTTTCTCGACATTTTTTCTTTGATTTCGTTCGGCCAGGTTATTTGACTTTCAAATGAGCTCGAAGCGAGCTTCAGGCTGCAGTTTATTTATTTTGTTGTTTTCGTTTTTTTATGAGTTTTTCCACAACATTTTTCGTGTTGTTGTTGCTGTTTGAGCAGCGATTTTGGTGGCAATTTGCAATGCAAAAATGCCAAACGAAACAAAGAAATGTTTGGCCTGCCAGCAGACGACAATAAAAACCGACAGTTGACTCGTGTTGCAAGATATATTGTGGCCCATATTGTGGCTCGCTGTTCGATGCTCTCACTCAGCTCGCTGCTCTGACAATTTGATGTGACACATAAAGCAGGAGTAGCAGCAGCAGCAACAGCAACGGCAGCAGCAGCAGCAACAGCAGCAGCAACGGCAGCAACAGCTGTTGCAGTGGGTCAACGCATCCCCCTTTATGCCTTGTGCCAGAGCCACAAATATGAATAATTACGCGCACTCTCCTGCCGTATTTATGGTAGCCCAAATGAAGCTGTATTGTTGTCGCCGGCGCGGTAGCTGGATTATGCCACGGCAGCATACACAACATACAACACATCTGGCCAAAACATATTACCACAACAATGTGGCCAGGCATTAACGGTGCTTTCCATATCGACAGCCACCGCAAAGGCAAACAAATCGCCACAGCTACAGCCTCAGCCTCAGCCTCAGCCGCAGCTCTAGCCATAGTCAAAGCCAAATCCAAATGTTGCACACGCCCCTCACGTCCCCAGTCGGCGGGCGAATGTGTGTTGTCAACATTGTTCGACGCGAAATCCACATGAAATATTTGTAACACATTAGCGCAAAGCGTTTTCTAATGGCCGCCACATTTGTTACCGCAGTCTGGGGTCTTTTTTCGGCTTTTTTTCTTGGACTCTGCCTCTACACTCCACTGTACATTATCTGCATATATATGTACTTATATGAAAAACACATATATCACTTCGACTCACTCATATTTGCGGGCCATAATTGAAGTTCGTTGCAGTTAATAGAGATTTTAAAAGCGTTTTCAATGTGCCACAAGTCGTGGGAGAGTTCAAATCGGTGTGCGGCTGTGAGAGTGTGTGTGAGTGTCTGAATAAGTGAGAGTGTAAGCGAATGCGTGTGTCTGTGTGTGTGTGTGTGTGCGTGTGTGGAAGCATCGTTTAATACTGGGAAGCATGATGGTGTGCAGAATGGATTTGATTGTATTCAAGCAACCTTCAAGTCTACCAACTTTTATATGATATTTATAAAATAAATTGTGCATTAATGCATAAGCATAAAATTTCACAATTGGACTCTCTTTATTTGCGATAAAATAATACCATGCTTTCATATTTCTTCTGGGTCTCTTGCTAGCTTTTTTAAAGGTTCTTTTGGCACACATCATAGTACAATATTATAGAGAATAGCTATTAATTTTGTTATATTTTAAGCTATAAATTCGTGCATAGAAGACGCACTCAACTCTTCTGTATAATCTAGTAGTATGCTGGATAAGTTTTCTACTTCCTTTTCATTTGGCAAGGTGATTTTAAAAATCAACACGCTAAAAAAATTAAAAAATATATATATATATATATTAAATAAAGAAAAATTTCGAGTAGACTTGAAGAGTTCCTTGTCTTCGTGTTGTTTAAGACAATCCATAAGTCAAAATTTGAGCTATGAATGTTAAAAAAATGTTATTTGCAAATGTTGCTATAGGAGCTATAAATCAAATTCGTCCTGCTCTTCTAGGTTTTCAGAAAGAACCGCTCAGATAGATAGGCAAGCCTAAACTAACCTGACATTGACTCAGTGCAATATAGACACTTCATGCACTTAGTTGGGCCGCCTTCTGAATATGATTTTTGAGCTCAGACCAAACTTGTATTTATGTATATATACATATATCCATATATACACATGCTGCAGGGCGATATCTACTATGTATGAAAATCATTTTTAGCATTATTAAAAATACATTTGGTGCATAAAAAATTGAAATTTGAACTTCTATAAACTTGAGCAGCCCATCAACAACCTTTAAGGTTTTCAAACAACTTTCCCAACATTAGACGCGGCTTTTGCTGCTATTGCTGTTGCCGTTGCTGCTGCTGCTGTTGCTGCTGGTATTGCTGATCGTGTCTCCAGTTTCGTTTCACATTCCATGGCCCCTGTTTGAGAGTTGAGTGTGGCTTGCATAAATATGAGCATAATTAAATAAATATTTACACACTTTACTTACTTAGTAACTAGCTGAGTTTAGTGCCTACCGTTTGATGCTGCTGCTGCTGTTGTTGTTGCTGTGGCTACTTGAGGACCGGGCTCTCGATGTGACACTTGTTTTCATTTGGCGGGCAAACTTGTTGATCGGCTCCAACTGCGTTTAGTTCAGCTCAGCTGTTGACCAAGTTGCCGGAGCTGAAGGCCCAAGCGCAGTTCCATATTTAACTTTATGAATTCAGTGAAATTTCATGTTTTTCTTGGGATAGGAAAATCAATAGGGCCAGCGAGAGAAAAACAAACAAGATCTCTGTCCGCTGATAGGCATTGATGCTGTGTGAAGCGTGTGATTTTTTTTTTCGTTTTGTTTTTTTTTTATGTCTAGCCATTTTATGTCTTTATGGCAGGCTTTTATTGTTGTTTATTGTTTCAATTAAAGCGGGGCCAAAGCAGTGACTGATCGCAGTCGCAGTCGCAGTCACCGTTTTGTTCATTGTCAAAAATTCCTGCACGCCTCATGACGTTTCCTCAGTTGATTTCTGTACAGATTATTCATGGATTGTTGCTGTTGTTGTTGTTGTCTCTCTTTGGAAATCAGCTTTCAGTTGATTTTCATTATACAATTCTCGCTTTTGGCTTTTGTTGTGCTTTTTTATGGCGCAAAAAAAAAAAGTAAGAAAACAATGTAAAAATGTATAAAAATTAATTTCATTATTATTATTATTATTATTATTTTTTATTTCCATTGTAAAGCTACCGTTGCGAGTGCTTGACATAATTTCTGTGACACAAATCGAGCGAGCTCCAAGTAGATGAAGTGCGCGCTGTGCTCATTAATTTGTCAGTCAATAATAATGCTCCTCTCTCTCTCTCTCTCTCTTTCTCTCTGTCTCTCTCTGTCTCTCTGTCACTCTCTTTCGATATAATTGCTGAATGATAACTGCAGCGATCGATCAATCCAGCCCATAAATCTGTGCGCTAAGCGAAGCTAGTCCAAAGACGGCAGCCAGATCGTTTACCCGTGACTGCCAACTGAATTACGGCAGCGTAGTGTTTGTATATCTCTTACCCGTCGTGCGACAGCACCCGGCACATTTTTGCCATGTTCCGCACGATCTGCTGTTATGTCCATGTCCATGTACAGCTGTAGCTCTACACGGGAAGACAGAGAGAGTGAGAAAGAGAGAGAGAGGGGGAGATATGCGGCCAGCCAGGCAGCTAGCCAGAGTCGAATCTGTGCGCTGTGCGCATACTTTTCAGAGTAACTTTAATTAAAGTGTGCGCGCTTTAGAGGCCGACATTTGTAATTTATTGGCTTTTTATGCGCAGCATCCTTGTCCATAGCACCTACATTACGGCCCTCGCGTCCCATTCGACCGCATTCATTTCTGTTTATATATCATTTACGAATTGCCTCTTAACATTTCAGCCAGCGACAGCAGCAATTGTCCACAAATTTATTGTGCAAAAACAAACATAAAATTATATATTGGATTTTTATGCTTGGCAAATTGTTAGAAAATATATTGGCTTAGGTTTATGAGATCTTCAAATTTTGAAATGAAACAAGAGATATATTTACGTAAACATAATCTATATTTCTTGTCATATTTTATATATTATATAGATTTTTTTTTCGATTTAATATTTTCTTTTACTTTTTAAATATGTTTATATATATTATATTTTGTTTGAATTTATTAAAAATATATTTTTATATTAAATATTTATTTATATATATCTTTTATTATTATATTTATTTTATTTTATTTTTTTTTTTAAATTTTATTTTTTTCTTTTTCTTTTTCATTATATATTCCACTAATTGCATTTTCCACAATATTTGCCGACGTTTTGCCTTTCGAGTCATACTCTAAGAATTGTCATCACCTAGTTCAATCAGCAGCTATTAATTATATATTTACTATATACTTATACTCCTTAATATATCGCTCTCAACCTCTAACCCATTTGATCTTCCATCTCTTAATTCCAATCACCAATTATAATTGCCATACGAAGCCCTCGCATATGTCATCTTGTAACCATTTAACTATTCTCCCCTCTCTCCCCCCCTCTCTCTCTCTCTTCAGCCTTCTGCAATCTGTTGCGGTTTATCAATGTTGCACTAATTGCCTCTGTTCTCGACATGTTATAAGCTAGAGCTGACCCGGCTGCACATAACCTCAAGCGTGCGCAGTGATCACGCCGTAAATTCCGCCTCCTCACCCCACTCGGCTCCTCATCCCACTGCAACAAGTCTACATCGAAATGCAGCACTCAGTGATCCAGTTACAATTTGTGCAGTTGCATTTTCGTTTAATATTTTAATTAAAAGCCGAACGTGGCGCTCCACATGCCGCCAGCGAGCCACTGCAACGAATGCAACCACTGCAGCCACTGCAGCCACTATTTGCTGCAGGTGTCGAAGGTTGTTCGCCCCCGCCTGCACCCACTTTGGGTGCCTGCCCCGCGCCCAGCTGCTCCTTACATGCCGTGTTAATCACCAATAATAATTGTTAAACGCAAATCGCGCGCCTCGACTCTTGGCTGGGTGGCAGACAGCTTTGCCAGCCAACCAGGCAAGGTAGCAAGGCAATGAGGCAGCCAGGCAGCCAGGCAGCCAAGCAGTCGAGCTCCCAGTCGGAGGCTTGAGTTATGAACAACATGCAGCAGCCTCTGTGTGTGTGTGTGTGTCTCTGCATGCCTGCTGGTCATTTTGGTTATGCGATGAAATAATTTAAATATTTGCAGGCAACAGCAGGAGCTGGCTGCGAGCACCCCCAAGCGCGTCTTATGCAACGCCAGCCCATTGAGAAGCAGCCAGCCAGCTAGCCAACCATCTAGCCAGCGAGGCAACTGCCCCCGCAGCACACGTGAGCCGCAGCCAGTTGCAAGCTGCGAGCTGCTAGTTGACAGCCCACGCGTGGCTCTGCCTTATCCCATTTACCACATTTACCATTTTTGGCTATCGACATCGACGAAGAGCGCTGGCGGCCAGCCTCCAGCATCCAAGCCACCAACCGAGCCACAGCTGAACCACTCCTGCTTCATCTTCTGCTCAGCTGCTGCTGCTCTGCTGATCTGCTGCTCTGCTGCTCTGCTGCTCTGCTGCTGAGACGTTGCGCAAGCCTGGCCTCGCCAGCAAAACGTCATGAGAGATTCTCAGATATATTTCATTTTTATGATTGTGTCTATTACCAGCAACCACGCACGTTTGCCTTACATAGAATACCCTGCCCAAATGGGGTCCTTGTGACTAGAAAAGAGCTTTGCATAAAGAGATACATATAGATATAGATATAGATATAGATATAGATATAGATATAGATATAGATATAG
>NW_022045860.1:95966-158606 GCF_001654015.2 Drosophila navojoa | reverse complement strand
ATATAGATATAGATATAGATATAGATATAGATATAGATATAGATATACATATAGAGTATTCAGAGTTCTGCCAGTTTTCCCCTAAGTACATCTAGTTGCATTGTTATTGCTGTAGCTGTGGCTGTTGTTATTGTCGTCGTTGTTAATGTTGCTGCTGTGTCTGCAGCAAGCAATGTTTACAGCAGCAACATCAACAACGGCTACAACTTTTTGAGGTGTTGGTAATTGATTTTTGTAATATCTTCGCTGGCACTCTTTTCTGTTTGGCTTTTCTCAACATCAACAGCATCAGCAACTGCAACAACAACAGCAACAACAACAACAACATTCGCAAACTTCCGAGATGTGTCTGCGACATCCGCCGCCGCAGCCACAGCAACAACAGTTGGCGAAAAAAGGCGCGCAAGCGTGCGAATTCAATTGCTCAATTGCAGAGCTGAGCAAGACAGACTCCGCCTCCGCCCCGCCACCCCGCTGGGCAGCCGAGCCCCCTTGTCCGAGCAACGCCTGCGCAATTGTTGTTGCCAAGCTGCTGCCGCTGCAACAGTTGCTGCTGCTGCTCCTTTTTATCCGCTGTTTTTTATTGATTTCTGTGGTTTAGTTTCGGCTTTATGCTTGCAGAAAAAAACAAAAAGAACAACAATAACCAAAGCTAAACAACAATTGCGCGACATAGATAGATATTTTCTGAGCTGCTCTTTTATATAGCCGAAAAAACGAAACATTTCTGACAAGTTATTGTCTTGAAAAATGACTCACACTTTGGCCAACAGACTTGGCGTTTGCAAATCGTGGGAAATCATTCATTGTGTGAGTGCGGATAGCTCCGCCACACACACACACACACCCGCACAACAATTGACGCCAACACTCAACGAAATGGAGAGTCAACTGCGAATGCAACTGCAACTGCAATCGGCATCGCAATCAGAAATCGCAGCTGAGCTGTGAGCTGTGAGTTGGCCTGGCCAACCTTTCCAATTGTCATAATTGTAATCGCTGTCATTTGCTGCTCGTGTCGGGGCGCTAAATTCTATTAGTTTTACAGTTTACATTTAATATGCATTACAATATGACATTTCTCAGACAGCAGAGCGTCTCAGGTCTAGCTTTGTATCTGTGTTTGTATCTGTATCTGTATCTGTATCTCTAGTTGTATCTGCAGCTGTAGCTGTTTGTGTGACATGTCAAAGTCGCAGTCACACTCACAGCGGTGGCTGTTGTCGCCCGCGTGACACTTTACACACACAATAAATCAAAGTGTGCTTTATAAAATATATATATAGAAATAAAACCCATGCCATTGCAATGAGCGCAAAAAACCGATTAGAGACTTATGACAGGCCAGAAAAATCAACTGCATGGGCACATATAAGATGAGGCACAGCGCTGATGAAACTCTAGATTACATCATGATTTATGATGTAAGGCACAGGCTGGAGCCAGGCTGAAGCCGAAAGAGAGGGCTTCCAATAGGGAATCATTAGGCAGGGCGAAAGATATCGATTCCTATTAAACTCTAGGGGATAGCGAAAGTGTCCTAAGGGAAGTTAACTAAAGAAAGACAACATTTGATTAAAAAGTATTTAGCAGAGTACTAAGAGGAATATTGAAATAGCAGCTTATGCTTTCATCAGCTTTTTTATATCCAGTTGCATCTGTTTAAGTTCAAGCTATCGAAGAGCTACCTTAATAGATTTCAATTTTCAACTCAATAATCTCGATTCATCCATCTAGGAGAATCTTAAATAGATTAAAAGCAGTCAAGTTCCTTTCAAACTTCCAGCTACTTCAATAAATAAAATTCGAAGGCTAGAATAGATCTGGTTTCTCTAGACGTTCAGACATCTTCTGTTTAACATTTGATTTGAAATCTCTGGCAAATTGATTAGCCTAACTAACTGATTGAGTTCAGTGATTAGCTTTAGCTTTAGCTGTAAGTGGTTTTTATTACCTGGCATCAATTCTAACACTCTCTCTTATATCATCGTATCACTGGCATATCGATCTGGTAATTTAGAGACTTTCTGGCGCTATAAGGCAGTGATGTCAGCATACACACAGAAATTACTTATGCCAGATCGTATGCCAGCGATAGCTAGATGAGTGTCTGTCTGTGTGTGAGAGTGTGTGTGTGTGTGTGTGTGTGTGTGTGTGTGTGTGTGTGTGTCACCTGTAGCACTATCTTAAAATTCAATCATAATTTCGCTTCAGCTGTGGAGCAAACACTT
This sequence comes from Drosophila navojoa, assembly GCF_001654015.2. The sequence continues at coordinate 156,375 of NW_022045860.1, read as the reverse complement.
GACATGGATACGCCGAATTACATATATATATGTGTATGTGTGTGTGTGTGTGTGAGACAACTAACTATGCGACGATTAAAGCCCACGCGAGTTGACCGCAAAGACATCGCATTGAGGGCTTTTGTCTGCCCTTTGCCGCTGCTGATGCTGTAGGAGGGTGGAGAGGGGGGAGGGACTGCCTCCAATCTATGCCAAAGATGTTTCGATGTGCGCATTATGCTAATTAGCGAGAAGCAGACAGTTGAAAGAACTTGCCACAGTGATCGGCTATCGATAGTATCTCTCTCGCTCGATTTTTTGTTGCTCTTTGTTGTTTCGAGCTGCGATCAATAAAAATTATGTTAATTAAATGCCATTTCATTGATGGAACATAAAAATCCACACGCCACGCCACGGCATGCCATGTTCTCAAGCCAAAGACCCGAACACGGTGAAACTCTTTGACTTCATTCACAAAAATATAAATGCTGTCTAAGCGAGAGAGTGTATGTATGTGTGTGTGTGTGCGTGTGTGTCTGTGTGTTGTTGTGTGTTGTGTTTAGTCGAGAGGCGCTCCTAAACATGCCCGTTAACAAATTCTTACGCAGCATAAAATGAGATGCCGGGTCGAGCGTCGAGGCTGCGCGAGGCCTCCAGCTGCGCGTGAACTTGGCCAACTTTGGCAATGACTCACTCCGGGAAGGCAGCCGAGGCAGCCGAGGCAGCGAGTGCTCAGCCAGGAGATGTGCCAAGTAAAAGTGTGCCAAGTGGCCAACTGCGACGGAAGTTTATTTGCCCGCATTTTTTGTTAACCATATGAAGGTCACGTTGCTCTCTGCACTTTTGGCCAACGCAGTCAATCAGCGGCTAATGAGATGAGCCAGAGACAGGCAGCGAGGGAGAGAGAAGGTTGAGGCAGCCACTTGAGCTGCTGCAATTCCAGCAGCCAGCGATTGATTGCAATTTCACTGCCAGCACAATCTTTGCCAGCTGAATTGCTATTAAAATTATGATTTATCGCACGATGAACTCCTCAACTTGATTCATAAATCATATGAAGAACAGAAACTGAAACTGGCTGCCAATTGGGTGAGGCTGGTCAAGAGCTGAAGCTTGCTGCAATGAAACTAATTTGAAGAAAATGTGATTTCTTTATTTGTGAATAATTTTTGCAAAGCGAAAGTGAGTTCTGCTGGGATGCGCACGACTGCGAGATACCCGGAAGTGAGTAGAGTAAACGGTTGGAGGTGTGCAAGAAATATAGATGGGGTTGTGCTCTAACAAACAAAACAAGTCTTTATGGATCGTAATAAGCTTTGATTTTAATTGAATTGAACCAATGACAGTTGCCTAGAGTAGTCCTACAGTGTTGCAAAATGAACGAATGATCTCTGACAGAGAGAGAGTCGCTGCGAACGAGTGTTGCACAAAGGTCATACTGAAAGAGATTGAATGAGGCATTAGGAGAGAGGCTAAGAATCATGTACAGAGAGAAGAGATAAAAGAAGCCAATGCAATTGAAAATGTCTACTAGGGATGCATTAATATTACTCCATATAGAGTTGATAAGGCTAGCTGCGCATATTTCCCTCTCTGCTCTCCTCTAACTACATATATACATGCTATAGTATTTTATCTAACTACAGTCAAGCCTGATATACCCCAGCAATCTAGTAATCATGAGCATCTAGTATAGGAATCCACAATAGAAGTAGTGGCTCAATTGAATTCTGGTAGCACTCACAATAACAAGATCTCAGCCAAATACATTTGCTCATTTAATATAGTCTATAAAGCATTTGATATATATTCAAGAGTACACATAAATGATGATTTACCAAGCTAATATCAGATATTAGGAATAGAAAACTTCATAATAATCAATGAATCAATGAGAATCACAATAACCAGATCTTGGCTGAGGCCAAGCACTTTGGCCGATTTAACAAACTCAATAAAGTATATGAGTTATGATCGAGAATATGTTGTATAAATAAATGCTGATATGCCATGATGGTATCAAATCTTTCTCAAATATTCAAATGTCGCTTTCTCAATGCGAATCGAAACAAAAGCCGGTGGTAGAAGCTCTCCGTCAGTCTGAAACCCACACAGACGCTAAGAGGATTACTTAAACATGTTTTTGGCCTTTGGCTAAATAGGAAATAAATAAAGTGATCTTAACGAGCGCACAGCTGTTAAATAATAATTTCTTTTCGCTTTTATTGGCCAGCCGAGAAACATAAGTATTAATTAGCATTTCAGTTGGACGAGTGCTTAACAGTGGCTTATCATAACGACGGCTGCATTTGCATACGCATACGCATACGCATACGCGGCTCTTAAGTGAAGAAGCCGTTGCTTATCTGGAGCTGGCGATCAACTCTTTGTTTTGGACCAGTGCAAGTGGAGCATTGTATAACAAAAGCGCGCTATGGTCGCGCTGTCTGGAGCTCGTTAATGTGTCGCCTTTAAATTGCCACACATTGAAAAATCGAAGTTGGGCTAGTTTTTGTTGTTGTTTTTGTCTCTGTGTGTGTTTCGCTTTGGCTTTTATCTGGCTGTGTCAACGCGGCAAAGCGGCTCCTGGAACGGGCCAACAAACGGCAGCCAGGCAGTCAGGCAGTCGGCCAGCTCCGGACATGGCGAACAGCGAACAGCCAGCAGCCACTTGGCCAGTTGCAGTGTTGATCAAACGTAAATGTCAAACCGAATGACAGTTTGACAAATATTGACGACGCGTCGCACGACGCACGGCCAGCCGGCGAGAGACTGTGGAAACTGTGCGACTCACGACTTGGTAGCTCCTGCAGCGATAAGCCGCAGCTCCCCATAGGGTAATTAGTATTTAAGCCAAAGACTTGGCCTCCACTTGCCACCGGGAGCTGCTAAATATACTCGTATATCTCGCTGATTTCTCAAGCGGCTTTGATCTGCACAGATAGCCGCCTCACCTGGCCCGGTCGAATATAGCCCGGCCGTCGCATCGTGGCCCACTTTGCTTGCGGGCCGCTCTCTGATGTGTATCGGCGAGATACTCGTACTGACATGCTTTTAGCAGCATTATAAACATTTTGTGTGCACGCCGTCTCCTGCTCCTGCACCATCTCCTCCTCCTCCTCGCAGCAGCAGCGGCAGCAGCAGCGCAACAAATTGATGGCGCAACATTTTTGCTACTATTTGTCATCAAAGCGCATTCCACGAACGAAACAAAACAAAAAATCCGAAAGAAAAAAACAATCTTAAATAATAATCGTATCAAAGAATAACTCATTTTCGTTGCTCTTTAATTGCTTTTGATAAATCGCCGCTTAATCCGCTTAAATATTTATGTGATCATCTTTTATGGTATATATATGTATTTTTTTAAATTTATTTTTAAATTTTATTTCTACTAATTTTTTAGCGTGCTAATTAAACAAAGGACACGCGGCAGCTTTAAGACCTCGCATAAATTCGCATTTGTCTGGCAGCAGGCGCGGCAAGGGGCAGGAGGCGGACACGAGGGGGCCACTGCCATGCCCAGATCTAAGCTAATGAGTTGAGCTATCATCGATCAAGAGCGGACTTCAATAGCTCTAGCATGCGGTCGCATGCCACAACAAATTTTTTCTATTAATTCGGCATTAAAATCCATTTTCAATTTGTATTTTTTTTTTAATCTTTTTTCAATTACAATTGCATTCGATTGAATTGAATCTCATTGAATTGAATTGGACGCGGCAGCGGGCGATTATTGATCAATTTTGGCTGGAAAAATTACAACGCTGACCATTAAATTATTAACTTGGCCAAAAACCCGCTGAGCCAGCTGCCCCACATGTGGCAGCCTCATTAAAGCGGCTCCGCTCCGTTCCGCTCGAAGCATGCGAACTGAAGTTCGCGTCGCGCCTCCCTAGTTCAATTATAAAGCAATTGAATTAGTAGTGTTTGGCTCGTGCAAGTGCCTGTTCCTTCGCCCTGCCCCGCTCTGATCTCTCGTCAATCCATCCATCAATCAATCAGCCACATCCAATCATTATGTAAGCGAGGCTGCCAATTCCCTGCCAATGCCTTCTCATGTATTTCCTTCTCTTTCCGACGCTCCTCTTCTTCTTCTTCTTTTTGGCAAATGCGTGAGTTTCAATTTTGATCTCTTCCTCTTTCTTCTTCTGGTTGAGCTAATTAGATGAAGTGTGCGGCGTGATGTGCAAATTGTTTTGTCCATTTGGATGGTGTCTTAAGAGTGAATTTGGGTTAATAGTTAATTGGGTTAACATGATGTTGGGATTGATTATGAAATGCCAGAGGGAGAAGGAGTGAGAGAGAAGCAGAGAGAGAGTTAGTTGGAGCAGAAGAGAGAAAGGAAATACCAGAGGATGATAGAGAGAGATAGAAAGAGAACCTTATAGGAAATACCAGATCGTATGTGTGAAGAAGAAGGCGAACGAGAAAAGGAGATAACAAAATATGGAGATAGAAAGAGAGAGAGAGAGAGAATGAAAAGGAGAGAGAGAGAGAGAGAGCAAGAGCAGAGCAGAGAGCCAGAAAAGTCCTATCTTTGTTTAATAATAGATCAGGAATATCTTTCAGCAGCTGCCCTTAACCACAATCAGAAAGGTGAATGAAATCTGACGCCTTTTAGTCCCATGAAAATGAACTTTGCTTTCTCGGCACAAGTCAAATACATGCCCCCATAATTATGTAGCTCTTCACAGCTTATAAACGAGCAAACCAGAAATATTAACCCCTAGTTCAAGTATTGCGTGTCGCGGCCTTATAAAACAACAAAATGAAGAGAAACAAAAGCAACGGGAAAAAGGTATAAAAAAAAGCATTCGCCCACCTTTCAGCCACATATCCGGCACGCGTCGCACACAGGAACATAAACTTCATTGTCGACAAAATGCGTAATTATATCGGGTTCATCATGAGATAGCGGGTCCAAAAGTCAGGCGGTCATTAAAACAACCCCGGGCTGTCGGACACGAAAACAATTTTGTGGCACAGTTTTAACACCTTTTTGGCCCGAAACACGCGCCGACTGCAAACAGTTTGCACAACGGCCCAAACCAACTGTAACCAACTTCGGGAACTGTATGTGAAAGAAGCGAGAAATGGGCACAAATGTGATACGAACCACAAATGTGGATGGGCTGGCTGGGTGGGGTGGGGTAGCGGGTAGAAGAGAGCGAAGGGAATAGGCGAAGAACTATGCAGTTTTATATTCATTTCCATTTCGTTTTTCCGTTTTATAGATATTTATATAAATGAATGGGGTATGATGTTTTCAGGGCAGGGTATGGGACTGGCAGAAGGAAGTAAAGGTCTGAAAAGTCCTTAGAAATTTATGAATGGGAAGTATTTGAAGATGAGCAAAGTTGGGACTTCGCATGTGAGGCATATAGTATATTACGATATAGTCTAGGATGAATAGAAAGAAGTAACTACGAATCCATAGAGTATGGAGATTTGGATGTAGTCTTGTGAGATCAGAGAAGTTCTTAGAAGTGTGCTTGCAGCTGATCTAAGTTGGGAGATATATAGCCTACTACGATATGTCATAAGATGAGTAAGAGGAAATAGCTAAGAGTCTAGTCAGCATGGAGTTATTTGAGCTATTTGATCAGTGGAATTCTAGAATCCATATGAACTGAACGAGATGTGCTGATCTAAGATTGCCACTCCCTATATAAGATATAAGGCCAACTACTCCGTATTCACCATTTATTTCTTCACCATTTATTCTCGATTGAAGACATGTTCCGTTGTACCTCCCTTACAGGGTATTTGCGAGTCGATCACTTCTCTCACCCCCACTTATTATTTTTATGTATTTTGAGTCATCATTCGCTGACAGCGCTGCGATGTCCGCGCGAGGACACGCGACCGAGCGCATAATTTAATTTTCAAGGGTTCCGCGTTTGGCGTTCGGCATTCGGCGAGGGTTGCCCCAGGGTTGTCAGCCCTTCGGTGGACATGCGTGTGACATATGGTTAATGAAAACGTTAACTGATGACCTGTGGCACTGTGGCACTGTGGCCCTGTGGCAGGGCGCTGCAGCGAGCATACGTTACGTACATTATCATTAATTAGCGGGCATTAGGTGCCCCCGGCGAGTGTGATAAATGCTTCGCTTTTGAGTTTTGTTTCGGGCTGACATGCAACAGTCGCAGAGTTACCAGACATCCGATAGAGACCAATACGTATAGCCCATGGCTTCACTGTGCCGCTTCGCCAGCCTGTGTCCAACGTCCAACGCATCTTTCAGCTTGTGGGCTTTTAATGCTCGCCCATGTGCAGATCGCAGATCGGATCCACTCAGCCGAAGGTTCGTCGAGGCGACAATTGCTGCAGTCGCTGCAGTTGCTGCGGTCGCATGTAATTGCTCTTTGTTTGCCATTTGATGTCATGTTCTTGCTCTGGCTCTGCATGTGTAGGCCGACAGTTGACTTGCCTGCTCGTTCTGCTCCCAATGATTGTGCAACACGCAATTGCCAATTACTGTTGCTGTTGTTGTTGCTGTTGCTGGTGTTGTTGTTGCAATTGTTGCAGTTGTCGTTGCTTCTTTCATTTTGCGCTGATTTGCCGCCAGCATTTGCATGGAAATAACGCGTGCTCTTGGCTTTGTTTATTGCCACTTCTCAGCCAGCAACAACAGCAACAACAGCAACACCAACAGCAACAGCAACATTGGCAACGCGTTGCGTTTATTTTAGCCATATTGCGGCAAATTATTGCGGCTCCTTTTGCCAATCCAACGGATGTGTGCAATTTAGCCAACTAACTGTTGGATTGTCAACTCGCTCTATGCCAAAAAATAACAACAGCAACAGCTGTTGCTGCTGCTGCTGCTAGTGAAATTTATGTTTAGGCCATGTCCGCTGCACACTGTAAATAATAGTTGAAAATGGAGTATACCAGGGCGGGAATTACATATATTAGGAGCATGTTATTCGCTGTGATTGAGGATGCAACAAATAAACAAGGAACATGTCATAATTGTTAACTTGTTTATGTGTGCATGTAATGGCATGCATGCATGCGCATGTGTGCATGTGTGCAGCCATGTGAGTGTGTACATGATATATGTATGTGTATGACTGACTATCCCTCTCGCTCTCTCTCTCCATCGCTTTTCTATTTCCCTCTTTAATCTTATATTTCCTATTATTCTCCTTGCCCCCTGATTTATTCTTTATATGTATTTCTCTCTCCTCCAACTTTCTTTGTGTAAACGTGCCTTCTTTCTCTCTCACTCTCCCTCCCTCTCTCTTCGTCACTTTTGCTCTCTTCCAACTAGAAATTCGTAAGAAATCATCACAGCCCACCTACTTCATAAGAATTGTTCTCCATACTGAGTGAGCACCAGCTCACATATTATCCATTATGATGTTGCCCTCTACGATTCTGGCACTGATGATGCTTTCAGGCTACTTCAGCCTGCAACGGCGTTCGGTGGCAATCAATTTAATTGAGATTGATAGTCGGGCCACTTCCGTTTCATTACACATTACATTCCGAAGCGAAGAATCGGCTCGACTGGCTGATAGTTGGCTGCTGATAAGCCCTCGATGCCGCCTGCGTGGGCACAGGTTGCCAAATGGCAGCCAGAGGGGCAGAGGGGCAGAGGGGCGGCAGCTGTGCATCGCAGAGATCGGAGCCTGAAGATTTATGAGCCGTGTTATTCCGAGTAACTCACACGTCGCAGCGCACTCCGAGTCGTGGCAGTGCGTAGTGCGTCTCCTCACATTAGCAGTGCATTGATTTTTGTCACTTGGGCAGGCGATTGGCATCGGGTGCGCGTGCCGGCCAATTAATCATGCGCAGACAGATGAGGAGCATATGGAGAGATCGAAGAGCTGGCAGCTGGGGGAAATGATTGAAAAGTCGAAGGGATTGTTGTGGGGGCGCCTGGCTCAGGCTCAGGCTCTGGCTCTGGCCGGCCGGCCAATCGATTTATTGTTGTGATCTATGTGAGCTAACTAGCTTAATCAGCTAACGTCTAAAGAACAAAAATCGTATGATGCGGAACAGCTTGCGGATGCCCTGAGTGGGATTGCGCCGGGTCAGCTCGGCCAGCGACGGCGACTCCAGCAGCGCGATGCGTATGAAGAGCGACAGCAGCCGCAGCGTCTGCACATCATCCGACTGCTCCTCTCTATTGGAGCTGACGAGCTGCCCGGAGCCCGTCTGCGCCTCCAGCTGCAGCCAGGTGCGCGGATTGTTCCGATAGTCCAGTGGCACCACCACAGCGTTCATCCCCGCCTGTCGTGCTGGCTGTACGACGCTCGTTCTACTAGAGCGCCGACGAAGGACTCGACCGCTCGTCACTGTGGGCTCAGCTACAGCCTGGGCTGGGGAAGCGTCCTGGCGTAACAAACGCAAACGCAATCGCTCACTGCGTCTGGGCGGCATGGCTCTAACGGACATAAAAATAAATATATATAAATACAAAAAAAAATAAATATAAATACATATTTATTTATAAATACTTACATATATTATAAAATAAAAATAAATATATCATAAAATATATATAATAATAATAATAATAATAAATATATTATAATATATTTATTATTATTATTATTATATATATTTTATAAAATATTTATTTTTATTTTATATATTTATAAATATACACATATCTGAATGAATAAATAACTTTTTATTGCTTACTTTTTGCTTAGTTTTTTTTTTCTAATTTTTCAGCAGCAATTGCTCTCGCGTGTTTGCTTGAGAAATGACTTATGATTTTTAAGCAGAAGGAAAAGGTGAGCCTACTGGGCAATTGATATGTGCCTTTGACACTGACATGTTCAATAGGCACTGGTGTTCGTTATCGATTACATGTTGCTTTCCATAAGACGAACATTTGAACTAAGCTTACTGAGTTGACTTACAGCAACTGAACTTGAAAGCCCTTAAAAAATTCTGATTGCATTAAAGATAATAAAAAAATCAACTAGTCTTATGTATTGCGCATACTACTATTTTTATAGATATATACTACTCTTTCTACTACAAAAGGAATACTCCTTTCATGAACATATAGAATATTATTTTTATGATAAAAATGTATAATTATACATACATACACATACATATGCGCTACTATCCACGACTATTTTCATGAGCAATTATACTACTATTTTAATTTAATACTATTTCTAATACTATTACTATTTTCACAAGCAATTACACTTTTTTGTATGAACATGTATTACTATTCTCATGAACGATTCTATAGTTATTTTCATAAATATAAATATGTACTACTATATTTTTATAAATTAGACTACTATTTGTACGTTCATAAATACTACTATTTGCATAAGCTATATACAGCTAGTGTTATGAACAACTGCTCTTTTTATGAGCATATTTACTACTATTTTCATGTTCATATGCACTACTATTTAAAAAAACATACATACTACTTTTGACGATCAAATATACTACTATTTTCATGAACATGCAAACAAATATTTCATGGACATATAATACTATGTACACTATTTTTTTGAACAATTACACTACTATTCACATGAACATATACTACTACTATTTACATGCTACTATTTTCAGACCTACTACTATTCTTATGAACGCAACATCTAAAATTATTTATCATATTATCTAGATATCAGCTGCCTTTCATTATCCATCGATTGAATAATTTATAATTTTCCATAATTATACACATAATTATTTTCCTGGACAAACTTAATATTAGAACTCTTTTCATGTGAATTACGACTTGCATATATTTTAATATTTTAGCGAAATTTGAAGTTTTACTTGCAGTCGGCGCTTTCGTGGCTTGTAATGAGATTTGGCTGAAAGGCCACCGGCTTATGGCATAAGCGGTCATTATTTTGTCAGGCACGACTTGACGCTTTGACAAAGTAACTGTAGATTTTGCCTGGCCGGCAGCCAATTGGCCTATTGAGCCTTTTGCGCCTGATTATAATGCTTATTATTATGCCAACACAGCTGCGAACCATTTGTTGTCGCTCTCGTCGTTGTTGCTGTTGCTGTTGTAGGTGTTCAATTAAATATGCAAACAGCTTCAAATGTGTCTCGACTTGACCGAGTTCAAAGTCAAATTGGCAGCAGCCAAGCTCGCTTTATTTATCTCCATCGCTGCCTGCCTTTTAGCCCATGCATATTTCGATATCGAAAAGTTCATTGCCAAATGCAGCAGCAGCAGCGGCAGCCGCAGCCGCAGCAGCAGTCGCCACTGGGTCGGCCGGATCGGCGGTCGATCAACTGCAGCTGGGATTGAGTCACACGCCGTCTAGCAGCGGCAACAACCCCAACCTCCAATTGCCGGCTGTTGTCTGTCCGAGGTACGAGGTCCGAGGTCCGAGCACGGCTCCACGTTCGAATTGTGGGCGGCCACGGATCTAATGGGTTTTTAGCATACCCTAAGCTTGGCCATGGAGTCGCTGGGACTGCTGGGAAAGAGTGACGGAATATGCTAGAATTATTGCAAGGGATAGGAAATATTGAAAATGATGAATGAAGTTCAAATAAAGTTTTGTATATTTAAGTGTATTTAAGAAATAATTTATTGGATTTCTAATACACAACAGTTTAATGAGATAGATTTCTGGATGGTATGAGGAATAATATATAATATTTTATTTTTAGTCAACTTCCCATGTCACTAGGAACTACTCTATGCACTCCTCAGACTCACTCCACATAAATTCAATTCCCCAAGAACGTAATTCTTATTCACTTGCAAGTGTATTTCCAGTTCGGCTTGACGATATTTCACTTATCTCTGACTTATTCAATTCTTTACCCATTTTTCGTTATAAAATTCTAACCATATCGTTTTCATTTTGATTTTGATTTAATTTACGGTTCGCGGCTCGCTGCGGACACCTTGAATAATGTGTGCCTATTTATAAATATGAATTACGACTGTTGCTACAACAGATTAGAGCCGCGTATCCATTGGTCCGCACTGCATTTTTAATTGCTAATTAATTTAACCCAACACACACACACACACACACACACACACACACACACACACACACACACACACACATACAGAGAAACAAAAAACAATAATGCCAGCAGATAAGCAACTATTTTTTTTTTTTTTTTCAATTATACAAACACCTGGTTTCTACTCCAGTTTAATGTGAACATTTTTCCTATTATAAATATAATTAAATTAAGCTTAAGTACATACAGACTGTGTGTGTGTGTGTGTTTGGGTGTATGTGTGATATGGCTAGCAGTCACTGACGTTGCGTGGGCGAGTTGACAAATGTTGAAAACTATCGCGGTCCTGCTTGCCAAGCTTCGATTCCGCATCCGACTCCAGCTACAGCCTCAGCTTCAGCTTCAGTTCGAGCCGGAGTGTCTGTCTGTCTGTCGACGTGGCTCACATTAAACAGCAATTAAGCTTAATTATAGTTGTCGCCGTTTTTAGTCAGCGTTGTTTATGTGCAGCGTGTATGCAAAGTAGTTGCTTGCAACACGCGTCCAACTGCACCGCCTCTAGCCGCCTCCTGCCAGACCCCGCCCCCGCCACAGTTCGTCGTGTTGTCTGGGCCAGTTAGCATTTGGCGAGAGGAGTTCCTGTTTACGGTTGTTGTTGTTGTTGTTGTTGTTGCAGTTTTTGGCTTTTCGACTGCGCCCCTCTGTCAGTCTGACAGGCGACACACACACACACACACGAGACAACAACACACGATACGACACGGCCGCAACACGACACGACGAGTGCGTCCCCCCCATTTGCTAATGGGCGCTTTTGTATGTTTCGCCTGGCTTAAAATGGATGAACCCGCTGCTGCTGCCTCTAACTATGTGTGTGTGCGTGTGTGTGTGTGTGTGTGTGTGGGTTAGCCATGCAGCTCTTGCTGTGGGTGTTTGCTGAGCCACAGCTGGACGCAGTCTGCCAGCCAGACGCCAAGCTGAGCCGCCAGCCTGGCTGAAAGTAAAAGTTGTTGCGGAAGCTTCAGAAGTTGGCCAAACAGTGAAATAATCAATAACAAAAGAATCTCTAAAGAAAATTTACTGAACCATTTCCATACTACAACACTATATAAAAGAATACAATAGAATATTATAGAGTCATCCATATATAATATAATGTCTGCAACTCATACTCTAGAGCTGTCTCTAATCTAGGGAAAGGTACGAATATATATGTATACGTGTATATATTGTCAAGCATATGCTCCATATATCCATAAAAGTTGTCGTTGGGTTGATTTGACTCGCATATTCCATAGCTGAAGTCTAGATCGAAACGGATTCGAAACGGATTCGAAACGGGCAACGAGTTCTAATGAAGTCATTCGAGCATGGGCAACGTACATATATGATTTATGTATATCAAGTAGACAAAAGAATAACAATACGGTCAAACAGATGCCTCAGATGAAGGCATGAAGTACCCCTAGGCTATTCGAATTATATTGCAGTGGGTGATATGATATAAGAGTTAGACAGAATAAGAACAAATCAAAAGACATATAAATTAAACATGTGCTTAAACTGCAAGGGACAGGAGAGAGGAGAGAAGTAGAGCAAATGAGAGAGATAAATTGATAAAGGTAAAAAGAGAATGAAAGAGGGATAGAGCGAAAGAACATAAAGATTGAGATGCAGGAGGAGACAGGAGAGGAAATATTTGAAACAGAGACCGAAAGAGCAAGATAGATCGTAAAAATCATAGAGAGAGATTATGAAAGAAAACATAGAAATAAAGAACTTTATAAAATATTCTGCTCAATTTATAGAGCTCTCACTGAAGTGAATAAAAAGTATTTACTCTAATGTATTTCTACATTATCAGCTATAAGCTAAGCTTGTGAATTAATATCACATCGTAATAATTAATTTAATAGAGCAATATATAGATTTATATATATTATACCCATAAATTGTATGACTTGACAACAATAATATATAAGATAATTAAAATAAGTAATATAAATTTCCATTGTCTTGCATTCCATCTGTCTATTTAGATTGAATGTGCTCACACACACACACACACACAGTTAGGTATTGTGCTCCCCGATCAGCGTTTAATACATTTGGATGTGTTAAGCATTCCCCACTGACATACATATTTACCAGATTGGCATAGTATCGACACCCACACGGAGATCGATCGGATCGAGTCTGTACGTATTTGTATGCACAATTTGGCTTTGTGCTCGGCTCTGCTTTAATGAGCGCACAAATTAATTGAAATAATAAGCGAGATCTGTCGAGGAAGGCAGGCACACGCGATCTGACTGGAATCGCGCATTGATTTCATATGAAATTCCCCTTTGTTCCGACATTCAGGTGGGTGCAAAGCGGGAGAGAGAGAGAGAGAGAGTGGGGAGGGGGGCAACCTTTGCATTTATCAATTTGTGGGGTCCTCATACCTACACGTACTCCACATGTGTCTTGCTCATGTATCTGTATCTTTAGCTGCGAGTGCGACTGAACTGAATCTGAGTCTGACTGTTGCTGTGCGTTTTTATTGCGTTTATCTAGCAATCTAAAGCCAATTTAATAAGCAGCTTGCCCGCAAAGTTGAGCTGTCAGTGGTAACATGATTAATCAGCGCGCACAGACAATTGAAGATGCCCGACAAGGCGAGCGAGATGGCGGCTCGGTGCAGTGCAACCGGGATGGAGATGCACGCGGTACTTGACGCCCACGTGGAGGGAGTTTAAGCTGGGCAATGATGGATGCCAGGCCGAGGCATGTGGCGAGCGTTGAGTGGGCTTTGCGTTGCTCTCTTTGGGCTTACATGAAGTCTGCTTGCGTTTAGTCAATGCAGCTAAAGAAGTTCGTTAACAAATGAACTGGTTTACCACTATACGCTCTGCCCCCTGTCTCTCTCTCTCTCTCTGGCTCCCCCTGGCTGTCCATGGCTAGCTCATAAATAAATGAGCCTCATAAAAATCAAACGATTTATAATTTCAAATGGGCACACAACGACAACAATTTTATCGCCCCAATCAAAACAACATGACGCTACAAAATATGAAGAGAGAGAGAGAGAGAGAGAGCGAAAAAGAGTGAGAGAGAATGAGTAGAAAATGAAATGCAGTCAACAATTGAAATTATTATTTTGATTTTTTAACAATTTTCAAGCAGACAACACTAACACACTAACAACAACAACAACAAACGTCTCGCATTTGCTTGACATGTTTGTTTCGTGTACAAAATATTTTGATAGTAATCACACGGGCCATAACAACAAAAGGCAATTGAGTCAGTCAGTCAGTCAGTCAGTCTCTCCCTCACACTTATCGGCTTTGCATTCTCATCTAAATGAAATGATTGTCTCTTGGCCATGTGAGGCACATAAAACTCTTTATCACATATCTATGTATTTTATATCGATTCTTTAATAACCTAACTGTTAGCTGACGTGTGGAGTTTACCCAAAGAAGCAACACAGATTTACTGACAATTGTTGGAGAAATTTTTCAATTTGTCCATTGACGTTGCGGCGCACGTACTGGCCGAATGTTAATAATCGTATAAAATGCATGCGATTGCAGTAAATATCGAATACTCGAAAATTCCATTGCACATTGTTCAACACTGGCATTGAATTGCTGATGGGCAAAGCATCGACTTGAAGTTATTTAGCGATTGCTTTGAATGAAGTTGGAGAAGAGTAGTTTGTGATGGACGAGGTAACAGTTAGTTCAGAGAGGGTGTTAGCTGTTGGGTTAGTTGAGGTTAGATGAGTCAGCTATGCTACTTTATTACTGGACAAAAATGTGAATCCTAATATAGAAGAGGAATTTATCCCAAATTTAATTCCTGTTTGTAAATAAAATGTTATAAATTAGTGCGAATATGCTATAGACCCTCAACTCAATATGCTGAGAACGACGGATCTATTTATACGCACAGATTACTGGGCATGCCTTTTGCTCTATAAAGAATATGCACATATGTATATATATAAATATCTATATAAAAACACATCTACTTATATCCATTATTTTATCACACCGAAATCCCATTTTTAAGTGAGTAACGATTACCCTAATAAAGTTAACAAGGATAAGTAATTTTCTGACAGTTTAAGAAAATTACGTAGACAAATTTAGAGCTTTAACAGCATACCATAAACGAGCATAAAATATACTAGCAAAATAAAATATACTAAAAATAGGTAATTATCGTTCACTGCCCATCACTAAACTTGATATTTTTGCATTTCGTGCTTAAAGTAGGCCCTGAAATTTGGAACACGTGGCACAAATGCATTAAATAGAACAACTTCGAGCAGAATAATTCAGTTGTTCTCAATTGCTTCGAGCAGTCGGTTGTTTTTACAAATCTGTGAAAAAATCTGTGCAGCAAATAAAATTGGAATTTAAAACGCGCGAAAAAATAAGTTATATTCGGGAAAATAAAGCTCATTTAGTCTATTGGTTTTTTTTTTAAGTCTCTGCAATACAATTTTGATAATTTCGAACGGCAAATTTTCCTTTAATCTCAAAGTTTCTGAAATTGTTAGTGCTAAGCTTTTTGCTTGAATTTCAAATATTTTTTTTTTCTTTTATTTATCATTTGCTACTTTGCAGCGATCGGTATGCTGATGCCAGCTGAGCAGTTCAGGTTCGATGATGAGGAGACTAACTCTGACTCTGATGTTAGCGATGTTGAGCTAGGGTGCCGCATGTACGTCTATCCGCGTTATCCGACCTGCAGGCTGCGGGAGCATCGCATACAACGCGAGCTGCTCGGGATTTGGCAGACTCGCCTGGAGGGCTGCCACGTGGATGTGCTGGAAGATAATCTGTACGAGTGGGGCGCCTCGTTGAGCGGCCCGGTGAACACGCCCTATGAGGGCGGCACCTTCCACATGCTCATCTCGTTTCCCCCCGGGTATCCGTTCGTGCCGCCGATCCTGAAGTTCATAACGAAGATTTACCATTGCAACGTGCACAACAGTCTCGTCTGCCCGAAAAAATGGACGCCCGTGGCAACGGTGGCCAAGCTCATGGTCTCCATTCTCTCTATGATGGTGACGCCCGATCCGGAGGATCCGCTAAATCCGGCCATCGCCCAACTCTACATTAATCATCGCAGCGAGCACGACAAAATCGCACGCGCATGGACCCGTCGCTTTGCCATGGAGTAGGATGGACAATTATGGAGCCGGATGAAAAAGAAGCCAGATTGTGTGGTTTTTCAAAAACATTTTATTATTTGATTTTGTTGTGCCAGCACTTTTTGGTGTTTAGAAACGATATAAGAGACACATAATACGCTAGCTACATTTACAATTACAATTACATTTACAGCTACAATTACAATTACTATAAGGAGCACACACACACACAGAGGGATGCGCATTGAATTGATGTAGACCGACTACAGATACACTAAAATCTAAAATTTATGGCTAAGGGTGAACTATACAGAAACTAGGCGACAATGACACGTGGCGATTAATGCTCTCCTCCTCCTGCACATATATATGTAAATGTATGTATACATAGGAAATAAATGTATGTGTGTATGAATAAATATATACTATATGCACTTTAATACACGGGACTCCGCGGGCAGGCGCTGCATCTGCTGCTGCTGGGAGTGAGGTTGGAACGAGCGAGGGGGAGGAAGGGGGGTAAAGTATTTTATGCGATTTACGAGTTAACATTAGTTAGGATCGTGCTTAGATATAAGATTTGCATTAATATGTAGTTAAGCAGGTGGAAATTTCATTTACTTAGCATTAAACTAGCAGCGAGAGAGAAAGAGACGTATCCAACTCTCTTTCTTTCCCGCTCTTGAGTGCAGAAAGCTCTTTATATTATGTATTTCAGGTGTCGTATTTAATATTTAATAGTAAGACCATTTAACTATGCGAATTTCTCTTTGTAGCTTAACTAAAGTCCTTTGGATTGTGATATAGTTGTATTTGTAGACCGCGAGAGTGAGAGAGACAGAGAGAGAGAGAGAGAGAGGGCGGGCTGGCAGAGACTCTGTTCGGCTGCTCTCTAGCTCCCTCACTTGTTCTTCGGCAGGTGTCGCTTCATGTGGAGCGCCAGGTGATCGCTGCGCGCAAAGCTGCGCTCGCAGACGATGCACTTGAAGGGCTTGGCGCCGGTGTGTTTGCGGTAATGTCTCGTCAGCTCGTCGGAGCGTGCGAAGCGCCATTCGCACTCGGGCCACTGGCACGTATACGGCTTTTCACCTGCAAGCAAAGAAGAAGAAGAAGAGGGAAACACAGTTAGCCATGATTTTAACAGAAAACAAAAATTGACAAATGGAATGACAAATGCTTCAAGTGAAGCAAATGTCAGCAGCAGCAGCAGCTTCTTGTCGCGCCTGCTGCATGTATGCGCAAATTAACATTTTCATTGGCTTTTCATGTTAGTTGGAGAACAACTACAACACGACAACAGCAGCAACAGCAACATCTATAACAACAAGCAAACAGCAGCTGGTAAGTCAATTCGCAGTTCGAGTCACTCAGCGTCGCGTATTTTATGATTTGGATTTTTAGCTCTGGCACACGACTTGCCGCTGCTGATGACGATGGCCCAACAACAACAGCAACAACAACAACAACAGCAATAACAATAACAAGAGACAACACGACGACATTTGGCAAGTCGAGCTACAAAATTGTAAACGGAATTGCGACCGGCCGGTGCCCAAACGTTTCTCTATGACTAATTCACTGCGAGCGGGCAGCCGGCTGTGCTCCGAGCATTACAACTCAACAACAACGACAACATCAACATAAACATAAACATTCGTGTTCGAATTGAAATTGAATGAAATAATTATTGCGCTGCTTTAAATTTTGTGAACTTGACATTTTATGGCATTATTCAGGCATTGTCCCAGCTGGACTCCAACAAACTGTAGCGAATTCGCACTGCCCATTCGCTATGCATGGCTCGCAGTAAGCGAATTCGCTGTGCGCGTAATTCAAATTCATTTGCCATGCGAGGCTCAAGCTCAAGCTCAACAATTCCGAAATTCGACAATTCTCGTGCAACAACAGCTTCACACTTCAGCTCAAATAACTCGCACTTCTAAGCTCATCTAAGCCGTTGAGACCCTTTTCACAGCCAGCAATAGGCATAATAATAATTATACACTGAGAAAGGGTATGTAGGATTTGTAAAAGTGTATGTAGCAGGCATAAGGAGGCGTGGCATAGCCCAAAATACATATTCTTGCTGAGCATAAGCAGCATAAACAGTGGAGTAAAAGCGCAGTTCGGACGTTGCTCAGGGTATCTCTTAGTCGGGCTAGAGTTTTCTTGCTTGTGGTTGTTGTTTCTTTACAGCATTTTCGTTTGAAAATGCCTCTTCAGCGTCGCGATGAAGCTCGAGAAGTGGCACTCAGCTGACACTTTTGTGGGATTTAGATTTGGGCATAGAGAAACTCAATATGAGCGACGGACTCGTGGCGTGACTTATTGGTTTATTTAGATCTCTTTTAATGAACTTAAGTGCCTCGAGATGACTGAACATAATCAAAAAAGAGGGAGAGAAAAAAAGAAGAATTTACCTATCGACACTTGCAGGCACACACATACATATGCGCTGTCTCGCTCACTCTCACTCTCTCTCTCTCTGCTCCATGTAAGAAGCTTTGTTTTGGTCTTACGAAAACATTGATAAATGGCTGCTGGGTGAGTCATGGCACAGCAACTGCCCAAACAGAATCTCGTAAACAACAACAACAACAACAACAACACATACAGATCGCGCACTCGTGGGAATATCATTTGGCAATGGCGAAAAATTGAAATCGCTCGTAACTAAAACAAAGATCAGCATCGATGCCAGAGCCAGGGGCCCGCGCCCAGGCCCCGTGGCCGGAGCAAACAACAAACAAAGTTATGTAAATGTAGTTTTGTAATGTGCGATGAACGCAATGCGATAAAGCCGACGAAATTACTTCATAATTTTAGCGTATAACGCGATAAGCAACAACATGCAACTAACTATAGATATACACACATACATAAATATATATATGTGTGTTTCAATCGGAGTCGCATATAAATTAAGGCAACGGCCGGCCGCAACTAGCTAGAAGACATGTCTAGCCGCAGGCCTGGGCAGCGGGCTGGGCAACTCCTACTCTCGCCGGGGCACAAAAATCAAACTAATTTATGGCAACGCAAACGTATTAGCAAACAAATCAGTACAAAATAAGCCCAGCCGGTGGGCAAACAACGTCCAGCCTTACGGTCTCTTGGTCTCTCAGTCTGGCAGTCTCCCGAGTAGATATGTAAAAAATTTATGCGTTCGCTCGCTGCATAAAGATTAGTTACTGGCTGATTTTCTAATCGCCGCCTCGCCGATAAGGACAAAAAGCCCAAATAAAAACGACAAATTTACGAGCTGACAAACAAAAGACTTAGGCAACGAACTTGCCCAAGAAGTGTACCCTGCCCAAGCGGCGAGCCAAATGCTCAATGTGTCCAGCCTTGGCACTTGAGCTGCAGCCCAGCTAATCAGCTAAGACAACACTCGACTTGGGCTCTGGCGCCACGAGATGCCGCAGCTTCAAAATTGCATGAAAAATGCGACTAGGTGTGTGTGTCTGTGTGTGTGTGTGTGTAAGAGTGTGTGTGTACTTGTGGCTGGGCGTGTGACGACGTTAACTAAGTCAAAAGCCAAACAAACGGACAGCCATCAGACGGTAGCCACAAATGGTGGCTGCCACTCGAAAAGTGCTGCCAAATTGCTGGCCAAGAGATTTGAGCCAAATGGCCAAAGACGTGGCCATTAGGCCATTGATTCGTTTGGCATTCATTCGTGTTGGCCCACAGGCGGGCGTCAGGCAATTAAATCTGTTAGCCAGATCTATAGTTGCCATTGACAAGGCTTACATAAGAGAGGAAGGGAGAGAGAGGACGCTAAAGAAAGAAAGAGCGAGTAAATGAAAGAGGTTAAGCTTATGAGTGGGTGTTAGCTAAATGTTTTATATTTAGAATATGATTAATGAATAGTTAAACGAATTTTTTATATATATATATTTTTTTTTTAATTTGCAAGCTAAGCTAAACGACTTTTAGAGTTGTTTCGGCATATATAAATATGTTATATAAATTCCCTTTAAACCAACTCATGCTACATATATATTGTATATATATTTTATGCATATCAAATTTACATTTATAATAAAAATAAAATATATACAATGTGCAATGAGCAAAAGCTATTTTCATATATCTTGAAATGACTGAAACGTTTTTAGCCTTATATGAACCTCAGTCGTTGAGAATTTACAGCTTCACCTTGACTCTGAGTACTTGTCGTCGGGCTTATCAAATGCCGTGTTGTGTTTCTTTAGAGGGGCGTTAAGTTTATCAGTTAAGTGAAAATCAGCGCCAGGCAAAAAAAATGAGCAAAAAGTAAAAAATCATAATAATAAAAATGTTTTTTAGTGCAGCGCATAAATCAGCTGGTCATGTGCGATTAATAAAAATGAAAAAAAAAAAAAAACAGTGAAGGAGAACTGCGGTCGGGACTTTGAGAGACTCTTGTCGGTTTGGGGCTGGGTCGAGAGTTGAAAGTCGCGAATGAGGGGCATAAAACGTGTGGCCCATAAAACGCAGAGGCAGGTGATCAACCGGCAACGACCCACCAAAAAAACACAGATACTCCACAGCTGTAGCCAGCAAAAAGACAAAAATAACGTCAAGTGTAATCTGAGCAAGAAGGAAATGCAGGCCAAACGTGCGCCCAGCTGATGGCGTTGGCGATTGGCGATTGTTGATTGTTGATGTTGTTGATGTTGCAACTGACCACAAAGGAGAAAAAAGCTAAGCCGAATCCGTAGAAATCACGATTTCTGTGGTTGCTGCACCGAAATTGAAAAACAAAAAACAAAAAAACCAAAAACTAAGCCGCTCCGAGCTCTTGGCAAATTATGTGCTGGCAACTACAAATATGAGCGCGCGAATTAATCAAAAGCCTTTTTTTGCGCCGCTCGCTTGCCCAACAAGCGCAGCACAGCTGCCGCTGCATTGGCTCATCGTGGTGCTGGCGGTGCTGGTGGTGCGACCTACGCCTACAACGGATGCGGAGCAGCCAGCAATGTGGATGACGACAGCGGACAAGCCTAGCGGCGCCTCATAACTAACTAATGCCAGGTGGTGCAGCGGTGCAGTGCTGCGCTGGGCGGTGGGTGGATCTGTGAGCCAGTTAACTATCAATAACAGCTTACCCGTGTGTATCCTTTGATGCGCCTTCAAGTGCGAGCTCTTCGTATAGACCTTGGAACAACCTGCAATAGCCAAAAAAGAAAGAAAGAAAGTTTCGTTGCATAAGCAGAGGCAGGCAAAGGAGTGAATATCTAGGCATATACAAATATATTTATTATTATAATCTCTGAGGCGTGTGGAGCTGCATGAATGAGCAGATGAAAGTTAGATGTGCGATAGCTGTGATATATGGGGGAGATATGTGTAGATATATGTATATGTATATATAATAAGTATGATAATCTAGCAGGAGTTGGCTAAGGAGAGGTTTGAAAGTGGGGTGAATGTTGTTAAGCAGAGGAAAAGGCAGCAGAATGAGACCCTAAAGATCGCTTAGCTTCAATTATACATTAGGAAGTTGTAGCAAGTTGTGTTAGCTTAAATGTAAATATTTATAAAATATATATTATATTTAGCTGTAGATATATATGAAGAATGAAGACAAGCAGTTTTGAAGGAGAGGGACTGGGAAAGAGAGAGCAGGATCAGATTCACTCTAGGGCATATAGCTGATGGAAGTTTCTGCACGCTTAACGAGAATATAAGTATTGATCAGATATATGAGTACTATACACTTATATAATATATAGCTACACTCTCTCCCATTTCATCCCCGATCTTCAGCAACAATCTAACAGCATAATAAAATAAAAGTTTTTTGCTAAATACACATCTCCCAGATAAATAAATATTAATTAAAAATCAGCAACAACAACAGCCACGAATAATTGAGCTATATTTTATGAATTGCTTGTTAGCTAGAGCCATAATTTCAACAACTGTTTAAATCAAAGCAGCCTCCGCGAGGCGAAGCATCTGCAATGATCTTGGCCATTAAATTAACAGCTAGCTCAATAGTTGTTAACAATTTTAAGCACTTCACATGCAAGTCTCACTGTGTGTGTGTGTGTGTGTGTTGGGTCGGCAAACTCGTTGGCCATTTATCTGAGAGCAAAGGAAAAAAACATCTTGATAAGATGACTACGAAAAAACAAAAACGAGGCACATTGCAAAGTGCAGCGGAGGCTGTGTGAATGCAACTGCAAGTGCGACTGTTGTGTGCTTGTGGCTGTGGCTGTGGTTGCTGTGGCTGCAGCTCTGCTGTCAGTGGGTCAGTGGGCGTCGCTACAATCGAGCCTTTAATTAAGCCCGTGCAGCTGTAGCTGTAGCTATTGCTGTTGCTGTTGCTGTTGCTGTGGCTGGATGTTGTTGGTGAAAGTTGCACAAGATTCACTTGTGCACAGCATGAGACATTTATGTGGCACTTAAAAGGATGCTTAGAGATCCCAGCACGTTCGCTCTAATTGAAAGCTGAGTAGAACGTGACGCGCATATTGAGAAGACAATGCCCAAATAGCCATAGACTTGGCTAAAAATACAGGCAGCTGGCGCGGGTAAGCCACCAAGCTGGACAAACATGGCCAGGGCGAATTGATAGCTAAAAAGCGATTCAAGAATGTTGCGTCGACGCCAAGCAAAAGCCACAGCAACAGCAACAACAGCAACAGCAACAACGATGACAGTTAGACTGCGTGATTGGCTGCGACTGCAAAAGTTACGAGAATCGTTGGCCACAGAGCCAGAGCGAACTACTGCAGACATAACTCACTTAGCCAGTTGCAATCTCCCCGAGTTGGCGGAGTCACCGAGTGGAGTTGAGTCGCGGAGACGCTTGATGCGTGCGCTTATGGCATAATAACTTCATTTGGACAGCATTTTTGTAGCCTAGACTGAGCTTTAAGACAGCCAGCCAGCCAGGCCAACGGCAATCGGCAATCGCACACAAAAATATTTGTGCTCGGTACGCGCTTTTTGTCTAAAAATGGCCACGGCAAACGTGTCAGACAATTGTCAATTATTTATTAGTGGCAACGCACGTAGCTAGCGACGCCAACAACGGGCAGACAGAGCGACGGACAGAGGAACGGACAGACGACGGACGAACCATCATTTTGGCTAGACAACGTCGCATTTAGCTTGGGGTTAAGTGTTTTGCGCTACCCTCGCAGCGAACGAACCCGTTAAAAGCTAATGGACTGATCGATACGAAATTGGTAAAAAAATAAATAGACTTTTTGATTGAGCGAATAGTTTTTGTTATTTTTTTGGCTGATCTTCAATTGATTGCAGATCTTTGTTGGATCTTTAATTGATCTTCAAATTTTGATCGGTGCTTAAGGCTTTCTTCTTTGTGCTGCTTATCAGCTGATCTTCAGCTATAAATAATCGCAAATGATCTTCAATTAATAAAAAGCATTACGATATAGTATTACTATAGCTCTGTTCTCTAGTTTGCAGTGCGATCTTCTATTGATCTCTTCTTCTATGATTTCATCTCGTTAATTCCAAAAGCTCCCAAGCTTAAATTTCCTTGCTGGCAGCCTCATTTCCTCCCACCCTCTTTCGATCTTTAGCTTCAGCAATTAGCTAAGAAACCTACTCTCCTGGTGATCCTCATTTCTGCAGCTCAAGTAAACTCTCATAGCTGATCTTCAGTTGCAAATACCTAAATTTCCTCTCACTCTCAACCTCAACTCACATTTCTCCAATAGATCCAATATTACTCCCACCACTAAACTGCATCTCTAGCTGCTCTTCCGTTCAGCCCTTCACTCCCTCAACTCCTCCAATTGCATAGGCTGCCTATTCATAGCTCTAAGCTCAGACAGCTAACTGTTCCATCACACAAGGTCCTCGGGCTGACATTGAAATGCAATGCAATGAGATGAAAGACAGACGCAGAGAGTGAGAGCGAGATCGATAGCGAGGGAGAGAGAGGGGGACAGGGAGGCTCTTACATAAATGCGACGCTGGCTAATTGGAATTACAAAAGAGGCATTAGAAAAAGCGCCACAACAACTGTCAATAGGCACAGCGGGCGACAGCTAAGACGGAAAGATAATAAATAAATGTATAGATAAATGGAGAATAAATAAATAAATGGCGATTGGCTCTACGCCGCACGCATGCGCAATGAGTGGAGGCTCAGGCCGTGCTCTCGCATGGCGGGGCGGGCGGTGGGGCGATGGGGCAGAAGTCGAACTTTGCTACAAAAAGTGTCGCAAAGCGCGCCAAATGATAAACGAGTCGCGCATGCAGCGCATCCCAAGCAGAGGCTGTTGAATCTCAATGGGAAATGGAATGGGAATGGGAGTGAGAATTGGAATCGGAATGGGAATGGGAATATGAATCGAAATGGATATGGCTATTGGAATCTGCGTATTGCACTCACCCACAAAATCACAGTGATGGATGCGACGCTTCTCCAGCTCCGGATTGTTGCGTCGATTGTAGCGCACGGTGCGCACGCTCATCAGGCTCGCGATGTGCGCCGGCGTCCCGGGCTGGTGGTGCGCATGCCGGCCGCGTCGGCCGCTGCTCGAGGGCGGGGGCGGCGGCGGCGGCGGTGCCGGCTGCTGGGCGACTGCATTCGCGGGCGTGAGGGTTGTGAGCGTGGCGGGCGTGGCAGCGCCCAGCAGCTGCAGCGTGGGCGCCGGACTCACCAGGCTGGGGCAGAGCCCGGCCAGGCCGTGGCCCTGCTGGTAGGGCGGCGGCGGGGTGCTGCGCCTCTGGGCCTGCGCGACAGCGGCGGCCGCGGCCACCATGGAGGCGCCTGGGCTGCCGGGATCTGAGCTGGGCGGTGTCAGTGGCGGCACGAACATGTGGCGCGTCGAGCCGGAGCCCGTGGAGGAGACGCTGCCCGAGGAGGAGGAGGCGGACGTGGCGGAGGGCGTGCTGGGCGCGGCTGGCGGGCAGAGCTGCAACTGTTGCTGCTGCTGCTGCTGCTGCTGTTGATGCAGCACATGTTGAGCTGTGGGCGTGGCAGTGGTGGGTGACGCTGCGGCAACAGCTGATGGCGGGTGTATTTGGTATTTGGTGTGAAAGGTCTAGAAGGCGAACGGGAACAGAAAATAGAAAGCTGTGCGGGAGCAACAATTGCTGGGATTCTCACCTGACTGCTATGCCAGCTGTAGCCGTAGCTGTTGTTGCCGCCAGAGGTGCTGCTGCTGCTGCTGCTGCTGGTGGCAACGCTGCTGGTGGTGTTGTTGCTGCTACTGTTTAGATATGCAGCGCCTGATGCGCCGTTCAGCTGAGATGCGTACTGTTGCTGATAGGAGGCAGAGTTGTTGTTGTCGCCGGCTGACTGCTTCGGGCTGTTGCTGCCACTGTGAAGATGCTGTTGATGCTGCTGCTGCTGCTGCTGTTGCTGCTGTTGTTGCTGTTGCTGCAGCTGCAGCTCAACAACATCAGCAGCGGGTGGCAGCCCGGACAGCGAGAGGCTGGGATGATGCTGGTACAAGTGTTGCTGCTGTTGCTGATAATGTTGCTGATAGTGTTGCTGATGTTGCTGCTGCTGGTGCTGCTGCTGATGGTATTGCTGTTGCTGTTGCTGCTGGTGTTGCTGTTGATGTTGCTGCTGCTGCTGCTGGTGTTGCTGTTGTTGTCGCTGCTGCTTTTCAGTTTTAATCTCCATGGGACTGAGCATTGGTGTCGAGAAAGTTTCGAGCAGAGTGTCATCTATTGCTTCC
Source organism: Drosophila navojoa (assembly GCF_001654015.2). The sequence goes on along the minus strand of NW_022045860.1, from coordinate 130,638 downwards.
ATTTTGACCTGCGGCAGCAACTGTTGCTGCTGCTGTGTCGCAGCCGCATTGTCGCCGCCATTGGCCACTGTGCTGCCGCTCAGCATGAGCGCATTCTCCGGATCGATATTCTGTATTGAGGTGGCAATATCGTCCCAGAGCGCGGGTCGCTGATACGGATCGTCCAGTGGATCGCCGAAGAGAGCCTCTTTGTTTTTGGTTTCTATATATATACATGTGTGTGTTTGTGTGTGTATGTGTGTGTGTGTGGTGGGGTAAAGGAAATCACTTTATAATCAAACTGCTAATGCCTTATGCAAATGATCGCTCAAACAGGGAATTATTAATGCAAACAAAGAAATCTCGCATATGCATGAAATTTATAAACAACCGTTCGCTCGATCTGTTTGGCTATATTTAGCCAAGACTCTTGCTAGCTGGCCAACAGCACAGCAACTCTCACTTGTATGATTATCATACAGCCTCGGCCCCAGCTAAATGTCTCCTACTGTAGCGCACTCTCAGTTCGCTGAGGCTGGTGCTCGGCAGACGCGCTCTGCCTTCGTTTAGGCTCGAATTTCAGCTATGAGCACGTTGTCGCGTCTCGTTTTTGCTATTGACTTGCGAGATTTCTCCATGCGTGTAATAATTGTATGTCACAGCATCTCCCTCTCCCTCACTCTCCCTCTCTCTCCCTCTCACTCTCTACTTACCATACAGATACTCCTTCTCGCTGCCTGCTGCTGCCGTCGTGCTGCCCGCTCCGGCGCCCGCTCCATAGCCCAGTGCCACATCGTAGGGCGCATCGTCGTAGAGCGGGCCACATCCATAGGCGGAATTCGAGTTGGAGTTGGGCGAGCCGGCGGGCTGCTGCTGCTGCTGCTGCTGCTGATGGCTCTGGTCGCTGGCATAGCTGGAGGCAGCCAAGTGCCAGGCATCTAGGGCGCTCGCACCACTCTCGCCGCTCTGCAGACTGTGGTGCAGATGATGCTGCTGATGATGATGTTGGTGGTGGTGGTGCGCATGCGCATGCGTATGCGTATGGTGGTGCGAGTGCAGGTGATGATGGTGGAGCTGATGATGGTGATGATGTTGTGCTGCTGCTGCGGAGCTGTTGCTGTTGGCTGTTTGGCTGTTGCTGCCGTTGCTATTACTATTGCTGCTGCTGTTGTTGTTGTTCGTGTTATTGTTATTGTTGTTGTTGTTGGAGGCAGCAGCAGCAGCAGCTAGCACTTCCAGCTCCACATCGGCCGGCTCAATCTTGTGCAGGCGTCCCACCAGCTCGTGCCGATAATCCAGTTCCGGGGACTGCAAACAGATCGAGAGAAATGCAAGAGACGAGTTAGTTTTAGTGTAAATTCTTCGTTATATAGCCACGAGTGGCGCAGGCGCATGCGGTGCGCGAGGCGTGGCAGTCTTCATAAATTTTGATTAAATTTTTATCGCCCGCCAACAAACACTTTGGGCCAACATCTCTGGGCTGCCACTTTACGCTTATCTTTATTTCAGCCGTTTTCTGCGCTTGATTTTTTATGGCGAGCAGCGCTTTTTGTGGGGCCCGTTTTCAATTTAATTTTCGTCTTCTCATCTCATTTCGATTCGAGTTTTGGTTTTGGTTTTGCTTTTGCTTTTGCTATCGGCTTGCATTCAAATTTGTTTTTCTAGATTTCTTAGGGCATTTCAATGCAAGAGTTCGAAGGTGCCTAAAGAAGCAACTGCTAGAAAATTTCATTAAAATATACATATTCTAAAAAAGGAGCAGAAAACACATTTATATATTTACGTAAATATATCTTCTGTATTCATATATTTTTTAATCGAGCTCAACAAGCCAAAAGTTTAATAAAATTCTCCTTTGTTCTCTATATGGATTATTATTACAAAAATTTAACATGGGCTGAGGTTTTTGCATTCCCTTTTCCCAGGCATATTACTTTAGTCAGGGTATTTACTAGGCGAATATGTAAGAAATATATCTCTATAGCTATATTTGTCTCTTCTGCAAACAATCTATACGAACTAGAACTTTACTAATCATTTATTAAGACTGTAGATCTTAGATTATTATCCATTTACCTATATACTTTATGCTTTTCATATGCCATATTACACTTTTACAAGTTAATTAGATTGTTTAGGGTATTTACTAGTCGTGCAGCTTCAGCTATTGCACACTTTGTTGCCTGCTTTTATTGTTGTGCACTTAAGTGTGCTAGCGCCTGCCGGAATGCAAGTTCGTTGCCTAAGTCTTTCGAATGCACGCGCTAAAAGAGATTTAATTTATGCAATTTCAGCTGTACATATCTATATATATGAATCTCTCTCTCTGTCTCTCTGCCCCTCTAGTGGCTTGACAACTGATTACATATCGATTAGTGCTCAGCGAATGTTGCTTTTCAAATTGAAAGAACTGCCAGCTGCCAATTAGATTAATTAAGTAGAGTTCTACTAGAGGCAACGGATAGGATAAACTCGATAATGATGATCTGTCGTAGCTGTTGCTTATAAGCGACTTTTCACTCGGCTAGCTGTGTAGTTCCTTTCGATCATCTCTCTCTTTGAATTTGGTTTATTTGTGGTCTTCAATAGTTTTTGTCACCTGTGGGTCTGTCAGATATTTATGGCCAACGCCAAGACAAGAGAGTCTGGGCAGCTTATTTATGGCAACACTTAACGTTGTTTAGGCACACATAATAATCATTTGGCAAATTAGAGAAACTTTTTTTCCCGGCTTTTCACATGCAAATGACGAAGGCACTGGCCATATATCACAGAGAGTTGAGAGTTGAGTTGAGAGTTGATCGGAGCCAAACTGAAATCTGACTCAATTCGAGAAATGCCCAGCACTGACTCACACACTCACACACACACACACACACTCACACACACACTGTCGCACAACAACCCACCAACGTAGTTCGTTTCTTTTTATGAGCTGAAAATTTACGAGCGTGGCAAATTATTTTGCCGCAATATTTTTGCCAAGCATTTTTCATTTTATTGGCTGCGGTTGATTTCGTTGTTGTTTGCATTTTTGTTTTTTTCGGCTTTAGTTTTTTGGTTTTTTTATTTATTTTTATTTCCATTTATTTTCGTACGTACGCCGGCACATAAACGAGAGTATTTGGAACGGTACTTGAAAAATGTTTGCCCGGCTCTGAGGTCAGCGTGGCGTGTGATAATTTTAATAGATTTCGCTCTGCGAATATGAGTAATAGACGTTGGCTGGGCACGGGGAGGGAGGGGGTGAAATGGGCAGTAGTTGGGTTGTATGAACGTTGAGTTTTCCTCGCTAGGCATTTCCACGAATTGAATTCGATTTTTCCAGCTTGCCAGAGGCGAGAAGCGTGGGCCGCATTTAGTGCGCTTCACACGCAAATGACCTCATCAAAATGCGTAACGCATCGCCCCGAAGCGTCGCGGAATCTTTAAGTGGCCTCTGCTGCTGCCGCTGCCGCTGCCTGGCTGTGGACTTTGGCAGAGGCAGCGCTGGCAACTGCACAACGGTACTAAAGGCACAACAGCAGCAGCAACAACAGCGGCAGCAACAAGTGCCTCCAGCTGTCTGCCACAGTCGCAGTCTGACATATTGACAACAACAACAAAGCAGCAGCAGATATACGAACCTGTTCTTTTGGGCTTTCGCTTTGGCCAACTTATTCTGTATGCCTAGTGAAATTATGTGCAGGTAATTTTTATTTATTTATACATACATATATATATACATTTTTTTTATTTTTTTATAATTCTTCCTCTTCATCTTTTTTGATAATTTCTTATACACGCGTACGCCAAGTTATTTTGTGGATATTAAAATGCCGTTGCCAGCTATCGGCAATCGGCAATAAATGGGCATTACGCACTCGACACACTCGAAACAAAAGCCATTTGCATAAATTGAGCAATCGAGGAGGAAGAGCTGAAGACAGCTAAAACCGTTCTCTCATATCTCCCTTGGCCAGGCTAGTAGTGGTTTATTGATATTGTTTTGGCCCATTTTGCCGAGGTGCCTATATAATATTTACGACTTAATGTTTAATTGTTATTTTGTGTTAATTTCTATGTGTAGAAATTCATTTTGTTTGCAGTTCACTTGGGCATATTTAGAATGCTGGATTCTTGATAGATTGTAGGGGGTGCTATCACTGGCTGTATAGAAGTAGTCTTACTTGATGTCTTAATGTTTTATTCAGGTTCAATGAGGCTTATATATCATATAGCTATCATTGTTTTTCATTTGCTACAAATATTTATGATTAAAAAAAAAAAAAAAAAAAATTTTATATATTTAATTTAAAAAAAAATCTATTAAAACTCAACAAAATTAAGTTCCCTATGATTTATCCCATTTTACATTATTACATATATATATATAGTATATCTATTCTGTAAACATATATTCTCTATGTCAACCCATCAATCAACTCTTCACACAGTCCTAGTAGATTTAGTATGCAAAACTTTTGCACTTTGTTTATGATTTGTATAGAAATAAAAAATAAATAAAAGGCAGAAATTATTTATGGCCGCACTTGAGTGTTTTATGTGTGCCCTATAAATAGCACTGGCTTAATTTATCTTGGCCATTTGGCGTGTGGGCGTCCATTTCTAATATCTATTCAGCATTCCTGCAAGGCATTTAGTCATTGAATTTATTATTTCCCGCAGCTCTGAGGCTTTTGTCATTTGCTTTTTCTCTCTCTCTCTCTCTCGGTCAGATTTTTTTTTATGGGTTATTGGTTGACTTGTTTATTTATTTTGTTTTTTTCCTGATAGTGTTGAGCCCATAGAGCATCGTCAGCTGGCCGACATTTACGAGCAGCTTTATGCGCAGCTGTCAAAAAATCGAAAACCAAATTTGAAAATGGCCAATTTTATGGCTCAATATAGAGTCCGAGTCCACAGTTGGAGTCTATTGTAACGGCCAATATGTATGTAGTAAAAATAAACAACAACAACAATAACAACAACAACGATTCATATTGTTATAATGAGAGAGGGGAAAGAATAAATATAAAATTGCCAATTTGACATCTTTTTTTACTCATTCTGGCATATTGATGGCTGTTAATAGAGCCGCGCGTCTTGGCCAAATTGAAAAGAAATGTTGGCCAAAACGAGCAGCTCTTTAAAATGCAAAGCAACGGTCGCTGCTGGAGGCACAGAGGGAACGAGCGAGAGAGCGGAGAGGGAGGGGGAACTATAGCAGCAGCAACAACAACAACAACAGCAACAACAACTTTAATGGTACATAAAATTTATTAATTTTTATAGACATTATTCTTATTGGTTGCTTGTTTCACATTTTGAGTAAATTTGTTTTTTTTTTTTTGGACTTTTTTAGCTTTTTTATTTTTTGGTATTATTTATGAGGTAGTGCAGAGTATATTGGCTTTAGGCTGTGTTGGGTCTGCCAGCGACTCGAGTTGTGATTGATATACTAGAGGTAAAGCTCGATAGATGTAGAGATTAGATGTATTATAGAAGTTGGGTGGGAGCATAGCAAAGAGGGCATAACTTGAAGCTATTTAACAGAAGATAGAGGCATTGACTAAGGTATATCTAGAGTATATGAATATGGTATATATATGAAAGATATAACGAGGATGTAGTTTATATTTGAGATCTACCAATGTTGTTGAATATGAGATCTATGAATAAGAGGTATTTTTGTATATACAAAATGGCTGAAATGATTGTAAGATATATATGACCTAGATACATATACATATGCATATCATATTCTAAGAATCTAGCTTTCATAACTACATACAAAATGAGCTTATATTACGAGTTGCTTAGGGTTTATATGGCTATGCTTTATATATATAGATAAAACATAAACCATCAAGTGCGTGCAAGGACTCTCACTAGAGACGTCGTTGAGCCATAAAACAGTTCTGTAACTTTAAACTGAGCTTATCTCATATCTAATGACCTTCTTCAATATTTAATAAACCTAAAAACCTATACGTATACCTGCAACAAGTCTATCTCACATCTAGAGCCAACTTCAACAAGTTCTACACTTGAATCATCCATGAGTTGCATACCTCCAGGGTATGCTCTAGCATGCCAATTCAACTCAATTTAAATTTAGTGAAGCGAGCATTTGGCAGTCGTGTACGCCCACTTCCCCACTTGTTTGTTTTTTGGTTTAATCTGAGCTGGTGCCAAATATTGTTGGCTTTTTGAGGTTCTTGACCACGCACGTGTGACTCTAAATGTGCGCCCGTTGCTGTACGTGTGTGTGTGTGTGTTGTTGTTGTTGTTGTTGTTGTTATTATTGTTGTCATTGCTGTTGTTGGCTTTGGCATTATTTAGCATATTTTGTTCGATTTTAAATGAAGTCACGTTGCAATCGTAAAGTCGATATTTATGTTTGTCATTATTTTTTATGCTCTGCTGCTTCTTCTACAACTTCTGGTTGTTCCTCAAGCTGAGGCTCTAACTCTGCCTCTAGTTCTTGCTGTTGTTGTTGTTGTTGTTGTTGTTGCTGTTGTTATTCATATCAATATTCTTGCTGCTGCCGTTGGCCATTATAATATACAATGTTTCTTTTGCGCCGCTTAACAAAAGCCGTTAACAACTATATTTCTATGTTTTCGTGAAATGCCAAAGCAACATGCAACCTGTTGCAGGCAAATGTTGCTGCTGCCGCTGCCGTTGCTGTTGCCGGTAATGAGGCAGCTGTCAACTCTCATAAAAGTCAACGAAATGAATATGAGAAGTCAGCCAGCCTCATTATGAGAAATGTGATTTTTGGCTTTGAGCTGCGCCGACTCTCTCTTTCTCCCTCTCTCTGTCTCTCTCTCTCTCTATCTGGCCAACACGTGCCATCTCGCTGTACATCATTTGGTTATTTTTTTAAGTAACTCAACGATCTCTGGCCATTTCGCTGATAAGATAAACACGCAACAATAAGTTTTTTCTTTTTTATTGTAGTCTAACATTAATTGAAGTCAAATCGCAAACAAAGAGAGCCACAAGGCAGAGGCAACATTTCTCCAAGTCTTTTTTGTTCACTTTGTGGATAATCGCTAAATAATCCGCTGGCTGAGTTGGGCCCCGGGGCGTCGCGTCGCTGCTGGCAATGGACGGCCACGAAACGGGGTGCAAAAAAAAAAATAAATAAATAAAATATTTCCTGAATTTTGTTAAATTAAATGAGTTTTCGTTGTTGTTCTCGTTGTTGTTGTTGTTGTTGCTGTTGTTGTCGCAGTGAAAGTTTCTAATGCAGGAAATGTATTTGACAGCCAAGAAACTTGAGAGTCTCTTACGGAATGCGTGCGTGTGTGTGTGTGTGTGTGTGTGTTGGTGAGAACAAGTTCGTTGCCTCAGTCTTTTGTTTGCTCAACCTGGCAAATATCCAATAAGATATACTGGCAATAAAACAAAATTTCAATTTGCTGACCCCCAAGCAACAACAACTGCAACAACAACAACAACAACAACAGCAACAAAGAATGCAGTTAACTTTTCACAAAATACGAAATACAGCGCTATAAACGCAGCTCATAAAATCAACAAACAGCAATGGCAACGGATGCTGCGCAGCTCGGCTCGTAAAAATAGTTAAACTTTTAATAAACAAATGAAAAAAAAAAACAAAAAATAGGAAAAAGAAAAGGAAAGAAATATGCGCATGACTCATAGCAGCAGCAACAACAACAACAAAAACAATTTGCATAAAAAATCGCTGGCAATCATTTTATTGGGCCGAGCGCTCGTAAATCTTCGACAACGAGTCAAGCCACAACTTGAGCCACAACAGCAACAACAGCAACAACAACTTGGTCTGACCACACAGTTGACAACAAAAAGAAGAAGAAAGAAACAACAACAACAACAAAACAGAATAGAGAAAATGTGGAAAACTATGCCAAATATGTTTTCCGCATTTTCTTCTTTTGCATACGCCCCAGGGACACTAACCGAAGCTGATGGCAGCGCCAGAGCCAGAGCTAAGCCCAAATCAGCATAGCAAATCAAATTTGGAACAGTAGTTGACCAACGACTCGAGCCAGCCAAAGAGCCAGGCTAAAGCCATAGCAGCAGCAGCAGCAGCAGCAGCAGCAGCTCCAACTGCAGCTGGGGCTTGGACAAGTGCAGCGCATGCTAAACATGCGTTTGGCATCGTTTCGTTTTCACTGGACATACGCAGACACACACACACACACACACACACTTAGACAACCCTTGCCCCCCTGTAGCCTCCATTGCCTTGCTTTTAAATGTCAACGAGCCAAACTTGCGGATTTGCAGTCAATTTTCTTGGAATTGAATTTTGTGTCCATTTGTGCCTAAGAGAGATTACATGCCCACTTTGCATGTGACGCTGACTGGGGCAGTAGCCAGTGTAGGTTAGTTGTGTGGGGGAGCGACACGAGCAGGGGCTGGGGCAGGGGCAGGCGGTAGCAGTGGACAGTTGGCACATGACTTTTTATGTTCGCGTATGTGGTGCAGCCTGGGCGTAGGATATTTATCTTCAAGCTGACTCCACACAGAGCAGCGAATGCTCGAAACTGTCGCCTGGACTCGGAATGTGATGATATGCATTGAAAGACATAATATTTGATGTGCATATAAGCTCTTTTATGAGCCATAAAAAAATAAATTATAAACATTTTTGTCTATTTAACTTATACTAATATAATAGAAGCTCCTATTTAAATGATTAAATAAGCATTATTATGTTATTATTAGGAAAATATTTGTAAATTCCCAGAGAGTGGATTATTTTAGAAAATTTAATAAAAATATAAAAGGTTTTTATATGCAAAAAAAAAATGTATATAATAAATAGACAATAATATATAATAGTATATATATAAACACGCATTAAAGAGCTTATATGCGTGCTTAAATATATTATTATATATTATTGTCTATTTATTAAATAATTTTTTTTTTTTTTTTTAGCATATAAAAACCTTAAAGAGCTTATATGCGTGTTTACATAAATTATTATATATTATTGTCTATTTATTATATACATTGTTCTATATTTTTAGACATATTGTATATAAAGTATTATTAAAATATTTTACAAAATATGTTAATATTTATTTAGAAAAGAAATATCAAACTTTAAGCAATTTTAACTTGACCTAAGTTATAATATTAAATTATATACCAGAATACCTAAACTTGAGCTGCTCTGTTTTGACTTTTTATATGAATATTGACTACAGAATCTACAGGATTATACATGTTAAATCTATTTATTTAATTATGTGTTTGAGTGTATATGTATTAGGTAATCTAACTATGTATGCATTCAGACCATATAAGGTATATTATATGTATGTATTATAGCTTTCTGCTCCCTGCTGCATTCCAGAGATATGCAGGCTCTTCATCTAATTCAGCTCCTGTTCTATTCCAGCTAAGCTGCGGCAATCTGACTGCCCAACAGCTCAGCTAGTGCATGTTCCTTTCCATGTTCTATGCCAGTTAAGCTAGGGTAGCCTCAATGTCTATCAGCTCAACAGCACACACACACACACACACACACACATGCGAGTGCTGCTTCTGCTGCCACATGCAGCTCAACAGCAACGTTGCTCGCTCGACTCTGCTGTGGCAGTCAGCTTAGCAGGCAGGCGTGTAGGTATTGACAGCCGAGGCAGCTACCTGTTGCAGCGAATGCAACAGCCGCACAGCAGTGCACCAAAGTGTTGCAATAACGCCAGCAGACAGAGCAGCAACAGCAGCAACAACAACAACAAGCAACAGCAATCGACATGTTGGGCGAGAATCATTTACACGCGAGCTGGGCAATGGGAGGCTGAGTTGATTTTGGTTTATTTGCGCTTGTCGCCAGCCTCATTTGTCGGCACAGCTGGATGCGCCTTATGGCACCTGCAACACCAACACCAACAACAACAACACCAAAGACCAGGCAAACAATTTGTAGCACGCCAAGTTGGTTTTTCATCTTTTGTAGAATTCTCTGCCTTGACACCTGGCCGGAGCTTGGGCACGACCTAGTCAAAAGTGAGCCCATCAATTAGGCATAAGCGACGGCCGCACGCTCATAAATATTTCATGTGCAGCGGCCAGGCGGCGAGTGGAAAGCCAGCGGAAAAAGCATTTCTCAGCCCAACAAGGTGTCAATTTGACATAAATGGCCCGCTCGGGCTTTCGTTTACATAATTAAATGAGCAGACTAGATCTGTGCGGTCCGCCTGGGTCCCGCTGCCCCCGCTGCCCCCGCTCCATCACTCTGCCACTCGCCCTCTCTAATCAGCAGCCAGATCGGGCTAGAAGGCGCTAAGTGTCGCGGCAAACAGATACAAAACGAATCGCACGCACAAATCTCTCGCAAAGGTGTTAAAAGAAAAGCATGCCAGGCAGTCGGCCGGCCAGCCAGTCGGCCAGCCAGGCGTTTATCTTGCGCGCTTTCTCGCCGAGACCCATTAAAAAATCGAAAAAAAAAACTAAAAAGGTGTAGAAAACTAGGCATGCTGCCCGCTCGCTCATCATTAGGAGTCAATGATCATTGCGTGTGGCTGCAGCTGCAATGGCGATGGAGACCCCAGCGATTCCATATGCCACCAATTCATCAAACTGGCCAAGGAGTGGCGCTTCACGTTGGCCAAGTTAAATGCCCTCGCGTCCTTAAGTCTTAACCTTTATGTTGTTCACGTGCCTTCAATTGACGTCATTCACAGCTGCCCTTTGTTGTTGCTGTTGCTGTTGTTGTTGTTGTCCCTTGTCAGTGTTTCTTTTTCATTAACGTTCGGGTTATTAACCACCTATTTTGTTTCTCGTTTCGCCCTTCTTTGTCTGTCCTTTACTCGAACGACTACAATTTTTTAACACCTTTTCAGTATATGCCGACAGCGACGGCAACGGCGACTGCGACGGCGACTGCAAAGCTGGCGTGTGCTGCCCTCGACGCGTGCGGCTCTTAAAACAATTTAACTATTAGTCGGAGGGTTTCTTTGTAAGAGGTTTTAGTTTTGCTAAAGAGCTGTTAAAGAAAAGATTTGAAACCTAACAAAGTTGAGATACTCTACCTTAGAGACTACCTTATCATACTAATACTAATATGTACTACTACCAAGTTATCTTAGATAGCTTAGCTGATAGATTTATATAGAAATTTTACACAAAGTTGTCCTCTCCTCCCTGGCAGCACAAGTGAAGCCCGACCGTTCGCCTCAGCTTTCAGTTTCACAATGCAAATCTTCGGCCCATTGGTGACCCCAATGATACTAGTGGAGAGTGTGCCAATTCCATTTGTTACATAAATGGCGAGGCTTCATTAACATCTCGGCTCTTACAAAATCATAATTCACTCACCTATGAATGTCTCTCTCATTGATCGTTGATCTCATTTATGATTCAGTCGAATGCCCTAATACCATATATCACAACTTTCATATGAACTCTATATTTGCATGTATGTATATTTATGACGTTTGTTCTATGCCATAACTTATACAGAAATGTAGTCTTATATGAAAAGATATCCATATATGTATATTTAAAATTATGCATATAACACTACTATATTAGATTTTTATTGTATTTTGTTTATGTTAGGGGTTTATACATAGAATATTCTTATATTATTTATATTTAAGAGGTACAAACATAGTAAATCTACTTTAGTTGAATGCTAGGTATTGATATATGTACATATATATTGTAGGAATATATGTATTTGTGTTAGATAATAGATAGTATTATAGTACAGTATATATGTCAAGCTGGATATATATAGTATATATTATTACTGCTATTATTTTCACCTGCATTACAAGGCTGACATATACTTAAGCCTCTGTTTGAGCACTCGGACTAGCATCTACTTATGCATTATTTATAAACTCGAAGCCATCTATCTTAACTCGAGTTGTATTACTCAGCCATTTAAGTGCATCTGTTTTGAGTGTGACTTTTTGCTCTCCAGCTGTCATTCATTATGCCACTAAAACGTATTAGCTGCTGCTGCTGCGTCGACTGCGGCTACTCTCAGAGTGTCATTAAAATCCCCCAGCGAGCGCATAAATCACATTTTGGCCAACAGCCGCGGCAGCGAGAGCCAACAATGGCTGCAACAATCGCTTAAGACAATAACAAGAAAATGCGTTAATCAATGCGAGCGGGCCAAAACAAACGCAGCGCCCAAACATGGTCAAATTAAAGACCAGGCCCCAAAGGAAATACCAACAAAAAAAAAAAAAACAAAAATTTGCGACCTGCAACGGCGACACGTGAGCGCCATAAATGGCAGCAACGTGGCGATGTGGGCGGGGCAGACGGAGGGGCACTTGTTGAATATTCGACTTCCTCATTTAACGAAAGCCCACAGCAACAACAAAAGCGAAGTTAATACACCTTAGCGAATCTGAATCGTACTTCATTAAGATGCAAAAAAATAAAATAAAAAAATAAAATAAAATAAATAAATAAGAAGGCGCAAACAAATTTTTGTGTATTTTTTTTATAAAAGTAACAAAATGAAACATAGCAAGAAAAAAAAGAAGTAATATATTAACAAAATATAATCCTCAAATATATTTACGTTTTGTTCACAACGACAACAACAACAACAACAACGAAAGCAACGAAAACGTTAATGATGCACATTGTTCAATGAAAACGAAAGCAAAACAACGAGAGGCTGCACTCAGCGGCGTCAGCAGGAGGGGATGCTGTGAGAGGGGGCTGGCAGCAGGGAATGCAATGAACGAAGGCTCAGCAGGCTGAGTTTTAGGGCTGCAGAAGCAAATATTTTTGGGAGCATGTGACTCATTTATGCATACTAAAATATATGTGTGTATGTATATATATTGTTGCTGATTGGTGCATTTGAACAATTTCTATTAGTAGTTCATTGCACATTTTTTATTGTTTCATTTATATAATGTTCAATATTGAACTAGTTCCGAATTGAGAAATGAACTAATTCACTTATATTCAATAGCTCCAACCGTTCAGTTTGATTTACTATTAATACAAATGAACTAGTTCTAAATTAGATAAAGAACTAGTTCATTTAAATATCCTACATATTCTATATATTGGCCGCATTTTTAACTATTCTGTGTGGTCTTGTATCAGCTGTCGCTACCTTATCCGAAATATGTTCATTACGGAACTAGTTCGTATGCAACTGCTTCTTAATTGACATTTATAAGGCCAATCGTTTAGTTTTATAAACTGAAATCTACAATGATTACCCATTTTTCACATGTGGAACCAGTTCATAAGAATCATTAAACTAAATAATACTTTTCGATTAATAATTGTCAATCAAATAAGTTCTTTTTGCAAGTAGTTCACTTCACAACTAGTTCCGTTACGAAATGTAGCTTGCCTGGAACCAGTTCAGTTCAGTTCAGTTCAGTGGTGGGCGTGAGTTACTTGCCTCTCAGCCCACTGACGTCAGGCGACAAACACAATTCGCTTGGCATCTTCAGCTCAACACAGGTGGGCGTCAATTGGAGCAGCTGCAACCGCAACAACAACAACAACAGCAACCGCAACAATAACAAAAAATGATTACACGCTTCCGGCTGGGGCTCGAGTTCGGCTTGCAGCGTCGCATTATGCGCTAAGCGATTGTCATTACAATAAATTTCGCATATTGTGCGCATAAATTTCGCACAAGCTTCAAAGGAGTCAGCAACAACAACGACAACGAGAGGCTGCAACAATGGGCCGCACAGCTGGGACATCCAAAAGTGGAGGCACAGTGAGTCATGAATGTTATGGACTCGCTGCTAACTGGGTCAAATGCTGTTGCTGCCTTTTTTTTTGGCCAAGAATATGCCACAGAGCGCTGAGGCAATGAGTCAACGTAACGTATACGCAATGTGGGCCAAGCAGACATCTCCCAGAGCAAGCGAGAGAGAGAGAGAGAGCGAGAGAGGGCGAGAGCGCGAGCTTGGTATTCGCACTGTGACAACATGTCAAAACTGTTGCCTTATCGACATTTCAATTAGCCGCTATTGCTAGCCCTGAGCTGCTGTCAGGCATTGCCAGTCGATGCTCGACTAACGATACGCGATACCCGCGGCACGATACACGACTCTGCGAGTCCACAGAATCGATAGCTGCGCCGCTGTCAAATTCGCTTGGCATCTATCTATTTGGTGTCATTTAGTTAACCTGGGCTAAATATCAAATGTGGCATATGTGTGTGTGTGTTTGTGTGTGTGCTGCATGCCATAGACTCGCATATGCAGATTTTCTGCACAAAATGCCAAATGCTCCTCCAGAGACAACAGAGAGACGTGCACATATGAGCCACCGCTGGCAGCTGCCTGCAATGTGGCAACTCCAACTCCAACTGCAACTGCAACTGCCACCGTTTCCAACTGTTTACCGTTTAGCTATTCAAAAGTCTATCGGCTGTCCAATTAAAACGTTTTTAGCCATTAATTAGTTTGATAAAACGTTCAGCGTGTGACATTCATAAATCGAGCGGGCAGCTGGCAGGTGGTTTCCATTTAGCACCAGAATTATGCGACCAAAGAATTTAGATAAGTCTTCAAAACTCACGTAAGTAGAATTTCAATACGAAATCAAACTTGTTTAATCACATCATTTAGACAGCATTAATTAACTTGTTTGCGAAGCTGAAGAGAGTATATATTGATTTATGAGCTGCTGCTCGACTCTGAATCCATTGAGGCTAGAGACTAGAGATTTGCTATACTTATATTCACTTGTATAGGTGGATTCTATTGTATAATTCGTCATCTTAGCCTTGAGATTAGCTAGGGTAGGTATTCGTTTGAGAGGAGCATAGTTACAAAAGTATTCGCCTAGCATCGATGCTTATTGAGGAGCAGATTAGCAGAGGCTGCCCTTCATTTCTGTTCTTTAATATGAACTGAGAGTGCGCTGAGATAGAGTTTACTTTCCTTGTAGGTGCCTCTAAGGTCTCTCTTTGAGCTTAGTTCCCTTTAGCAAGTCTCGAGTTTGCTGTGATTGGCGCAGCGCTTGAGCAGGAGAAAAGCTGTGGAAGTCTTCAGTCCATAGCAAGGCTGAATATGCTCTACAGCTGTGTATACCCAAGTAGATATACTCGATGAATGATAATGCCGATAGATGAGAGCCACTGCTAACTGCTAGGTATAATATATAATATACTCAGAGTACCACATTGCTAATCAGATTTTCATAGTTAAATCAAATCCTGAGCGAGCATCATGCAGTCAGTAATGTCCAACTGCAAGAGTCTCTCTTGCTTATCTCTCTATTTATCTGCCCTCTCTTTCCCTGCCACACTTAAATTTTAGTTTTTTATAGCTCATTTGGCAAAATTAGCCAAACAGCTCGTATGAAGTTCCTTTTCATGAGTCCGCCCGATGATTTATTCAAATGAGTTTAATTAGAAGTCCGAGTGTTTCTAATGACTGTATTCGCTCTATTCGCTGTATTCACATTCGCATTCGCATTCGCTTTTGTTTGTTTGTCAAGTTACGTGTTAAATGCATTTAATTTCGCTAGCGCCAGTGACATATAAATTAGCAGCTGGTCTCAACCTTGAGCGCGTAAATTCTATGCAATTAAATGAATTACGAGCGCTTAGACGCAACGCAAACAAATCGAATTCAAGAGATGCCGTGGGCAAACATTCGCGGCGGCAATTAATAAACTAAAATTAAAATTACATCGAGCTAAAACATAAATTATAAGGCTAACATATGTCTGGAATGCATTTGGTGTCTCTCTCCCAGCCTCACCTGGCTGCCAATTGCAATCACGACTGCAAAACTTTTTGTTTTCTATTTTCAGTTTTCTGTTTTGTTTTTGTCTGTTCAAATCATAGCTCTCGGTGGACAAATGCGGCATGATGGCTCCAGGGGACAGCGTAGCAATTACCTTACAAGCCAGCAACAGCATGAGGGGGGCGTACGGCTTGGGGGAGGCTGTGCATGTGCCAATGCCTGGCCATTCAAATTGGCCAGACAGAGACAGATGCGTGTGGGCCACAGGCTGACCCCATGGAACTCTGCCGTGATATATGTGACAGCTTTGACACTGGCTAACAAATAGCCACAGCAGCAGCACCACCACCACCACCAGCACCACCAACAGCAGCGAACAGGTTTCGCTTTCAGAGAGCTCTCTTTTTTTCCCCAATATCAATGTGTGCATGTAAAGTTGCCTAAAGATTATGTTAATGTCCGGTTTCATTGAGGAAAAAGCCACGTTGAGGGCATTTCATTCAGTCGCTGAGGCTATTGACGCAACCAGTTAACAGTTGGCGGTCGACAGAATAAACTCTATACATATGTATATAAAACGAAAACAAAAACAAAAACAACAGCAGAAATAGTAAAATATCTTATAGAATGCGCATAGATTCAGATTAGGAGCTCAATAAATCAAGAGAGCGGGGCAAGAGAATTCGAGTCCCTCTCTCTCTGTGTGTGTGTGTGTGTGTGTGTGTGAGGCATAATTTGCCTAAATTAGAAAATCGGTAACAAAAATCAATGATGCTGAAAATTTTCATAATAATAGCGTTAATAGGCATAATAACAACGGTGGCTCTGAGCCCAGCCAAATGGCCAAACAATGGAAACTATTGTGTGCGCACGGCCATGCCTCACAGAGTCAACTAATGGAAAACAAATTGTTAAATGAAATTGATATAGCTGCTCGATAGTTTCCGTTGCTGATGTGGGCCTAAAAACTGCTGGAGAGATAAGAGTGAAAGAACTGCGACTCTCTATGTGTGTGTGTGGAGAAATTAAAGATATACATATATGCATGTATGTATATTTGTGTGTATAGAACTATCACATAAATTCGTTTAGTTTATAGATAATATCTTCTCGTGGTGTTAAATGTTTTAGAATGAGGCATAAATTTGCTGTAGAAATCAACTGGGTTGACATTGGAAGTAGGCAAAGGGTTTATACATATGTATGTATGTATATGGGGAGTCTATATAAAGTAACTGTTTAAGTAAGGGCTGTCTTTAAGACGTTTAGAAATGTGATATTTATTAAAATACAGTTGACTAACGTAGATAGACAGATAATAATCGATATAAACATATATAGTATATATTATAATTCCCATTCCGGTTCTAATGCCAACATACCCAAAGCTCATTTTTGCATGGCAAAGTCTTATAAATGCTCAACACATAAATTTCTACTTTATATTTCCCATACACACACACACACAAACAAAATGGCGCATCCCACTTGAAATGTTTCGAGTGTTTTGCTCATTCGCCTAACTGTTGTACAGCCAGCAGCAATTGTCTTCCTATGTACAGCGCCCGCACTCATGAATATATAAGCACGCATACATAGAGGAGTGCGTGCGTGTGTGTGCGTCTGGCTTTGTATCTATTTCTCTCATTTTGTCGCCGTGACATGCGCAGTTCACGCAGCGCTGGCCGCTGAGCACAGTTAAGCACCATTGAGCAGCCGCCGTCGGCGTCGCTGCGACGCCATATTGAGCTGCGACACTACATAGTGAAATCCCCCCCTCTCTGTGGCACAGCAAGAGCGGGCGCACCCTCCCCGGGCGCCCAGCACGTTGCGGCTGTCGCCCAACCAGCGGGCAGCAGCAGAAAACTTTTTTGCAAGCGCAGCAAATCAAAACACATTTCATAGTTAGACAATAACAACAACAACAGCAGCAAGAGACATATCTACATACGCACGCACACACGTACACACAACCACGCATACATGTACATGAGCATATGCATAAGTGTGTGGAGTAAGTAAGACAAAAGTAGCGAGCGCTGCTGTGTTGTTGTATTTGTTTGTTTTCTGCCTCATCAGCCCCTCAATAGCAAAAACAAAAACAATAGCATTGCGATAAAAGCTGCTCACTGCTGCCGTTACTTTGCTTGGCTCTCCCTCTGTCTCTCGCTCTTCGCTGCCTTTACTGTTGTTGTACATAGTTGGCATGTGTATATTTATTTGTTGTTACTTTTTGCTACTCTTACATAGTTTGCCTGCGCGCTCTCTCTCGCTCTTTCCATCTCACTCTCTCTCCCGTCACATTCGTCCACAAATCGCCCTCAATTGCCAAGACGCCATTTGCCAGAGCAGCTACTCTCAGTCTCTGCCTCTGCCTGTGCCGCTGCCTCTGTCGCTGCCTCTGCCTCTGCCGTTCTGCTCATGTGCGCATGACGAATGACCGCAATTTGCGACAGTTTTTTTTCGCTGTTGCTTTTAACTATTTTTTTTTTTTAGTTTACATATCTTTGACTGATGTTATTGAGCATTTATTGTTGACTGCCTGCATATATCGACTCTTTATTGTTTTTTTTTTTCTGTTTTCTGTTTTCATTGGATTTGCTATTCTAATGATTTTATTTTCCTAAAGTCCATTTTGAGCTGAATGCAAATGGAAATACATTTCGTGTCTATTATATTCGATGGCAGGGGCAATTGTTAATGCTATTTATGTGAATAGATTTGTTACTATGAACGTTAAGGAAAAGCGTTTATAGTCAATTCAAAGTTAGCTTTTTATAGTGCAGCGAGCGAGACGAATCTAAATTCATTTAAAAATCACAAAGAGGTTAATAAGAGGCTAAGAAATTCCTTGAACTCATATGTAAAAACAAAAAGTTGATTTTTCTCACCCATTCATATTCAATTCGGACTCCCTCAATAAATTTTGATTAGCATAAAAACCTTCGCACAGCTATTGCATTGCAGCGCGAGGACGAAATTGAATATCCTGCGATATGCAAAGCAAAGGCAAACATAATTTGATGGCTCGCCGGAATGAAATATTCTCACAATTTCACGCTGAGCAATCATAACTCCATGCTCTGGGGTGTCCACTGAAGCTATTAAATGGCAATTCCCAATTTCTCGACAGAGACGGGGGTGACAAAAGGCGACAGGAAATGCGAAGCGGACCCAAAGCATATTGAGCATATTGAGGGCATTCTGGTAGCTAGGCATAAAACCAATTTCCGATCAAGCGCATAAGCGAAGGGCCAGCGAAGCCAGCGAGGCGTGGCAGAGCAGAGCAGGCTGAGGGTGAGGGTTAGGGTGAGGGAGCGAGGGGTAGAGTTGATAGCAAAAGGGCTACGCATGCGCAACACGTTGCAGTTGCAAGTTGGCGAATGCAGCGCACGCTGATCAATAAAATTTGAAGTGAAAACTGTTGAGCAGCGGTCAGCGCAAGGGGAGTGCAGAGAGAGAGAGAGATAGAGAGAGAGGTAGAGATGGGGAGTTGGGAGTGGGGGGTGCACAGGATTTGCGGGCAATTAATTTGTGTGCAGCAAAGCAACAGGAAACAAAATTCCAATTCAGATCAGCGTGGGGGAAGCGAGAGAGGGAAGGGGGGAGTTAACTTGACAAAGTTCAATGGCCAACGCAATGAAGCCGAGTCAATTCAGCCAGACAGACAGACAGCCAGACAGCCGACTCGCCAGTTCATGTTCATTCTTAT
Organism: Drosophila navojoa; assembly: GCF_001654015.2. The sequence continues at coordinate 111,252 of NW_022045860.1, read as the reverse complement.
TGACAGGGCCTATTAGTGGGTCAATTGCCGCCAAGATTTCGGGCGCTTATTTTTAGGCCAAGTGCGTGCTGCCAGCCTGCTGAGAGCTTGACTCTTTCATTTTTTCATTTTTATATACATTTATTTACTTCTGCTTCTTCTTCAGCATTTTGCTTTGTATTTTTCTTGTCTTTTTTCTCATTTTTTTTTGCATACTCTGGCAATTAGCGTAAGCGATCGATCAAATATCGCTGCGTCCATGGCAGACAGCAACAAAAGAGCCTCATTAATTGGTGATAAAACTTAAATAAGCAAATAATAAAACTCAAGTAATTTCTAGGCTCACACATGTGTGTAAGTGTGTGCGTGTGTGTTAACGTCTTGCTGTCGGCCAAGCTGCCCTATTGCTGCTTTGTGCTGGCTTTTGTGAATGAAACTTAAATGAATATTACAACTTATTTTTGTACAACAACAAAGTACAGGGATGACTCGTTTGATAGCTGCGTTGGGTATACTAAACAAAATGGCAGCAACTTGTGAACAGTTTGTGTAATGCTAGAGAACTTATGAATACATTACAACAGCTATCTGTGAGGCTATTGAATGGACTAAGAAATAGATTTGTCAGACTCGTGTTACTTACTTGAAAAAATTGAAATTAAATGGATGTGACTTTCTTTAGAGCTCATATCGTCATATGTAAATCTTCATCAAGTTGTTATAGCTCTCTCTCTCTCTCTCTCTCTCTCTCTCTCTCTCTCTCTCTCTCTCTCTCTCTCTATCTCTCTCTCGCTCCCCCTCCCTCTCTCTTTGTCTTAGCAGACTCTCAGGCTTTATCAGAAAACTTTGCTCTATCTCTCTTTCTCTTATAGGCAATGCATTTTCTTCATGATATCATAATAACCTTAGCATGTATACCAGCATTACCTCAGCTATATCTATATATAAACACAGTCGAGCATCATCAACATCATCACATGAATATATCATAAATGCTATCCTAACACGTATTCTTAGCCATTTTCTGTACAAGACTTTCAGTAATTCAATTTACTATATAGATACACATACATATACGTATATAGATACCCATATTTAATTGTTTATAATCTACTGCAATAATAGAGTCTTCGAGCTGATCTAATCACTGATCTTTTACAGCTCTATTCCATAAATTTAATTATAATTCCTGTTAACTTCTCTATCAAGCTTTAATTGGCTTCTCTCTGCAATACACAAACGCGCTGCTAATTAATGAATGCATTTTAAATGAGCTCAACACCTAATAATCAATTAAAATCAAAGTCAAACATTAAAATTCAACCAGCTGAAATGTTATTGTAAATGTGAACGACTAGCAAATACCCTGTGTTCGAGGGTGATATATGTTAATCAAAGATAGATAGATTAGATATGTAAAGTATATGTGAACAACTCTAGGTAGCTCCGAAGGGAGCTTCCCCCAACTGACCAGCCTGTCTATACTGTATATATATTAAGGAATCCCGATCCAACTAGTTTAAAATGATGGAAAAGAGATCTTTCTTATAAAGATAGAAAAGGGATGCCTTTTATTCCATATACCTTAAGATCTCACTCACTTTGTGCTCTCCACATTATACCCTGTATCATCCATTACGCTCAGGGTATACTCACATTGCCTTCTCGAAACTGGAAAACTTTCGCATTGTGCAAATAAACTTTAAATTTAATTTTTAATTTAGTTTTGCAACTCGAATTTATTTGCTTAGCTCTTCGAGCGGCTTTGACGAGCCGAGCGCGGAGCTTCAATGGTCGATCAGAGATCGTCAATCGGAGATCGGCTATGTTGCTGATGACTTTATCAACGGCCCATGATCAACGCTAAATGTCGGCCGTTTCATGTTTCTGTTTCTGTTTCTGTTTCTGTTTCTTTTGCTGTTTGATTTTTGTGTGTTTTTTCTCACCTCTAAAGTTGTTTTCGCTGTTGTCTAATGTTATGTTTCCGTTGTTTTTCTGCTGCTTCTTCTTCTTCTTATGCTGTTTTTTTCGAAATCGATGACAGCTTTTTGATGCTTACAGCGCGCACATTTGACACCGCGGGTCGCCATAAGCTGGCCAGCAATTCGAAGATTTCACGCAGATCTGATTTCATAATCAAATAATTGATCTTAATGAGTTGCGAGCAGCTGGCAGAGCCGAAGCTAGCTCGAATTCTGTCTGTCAGCTGCTCAAAAGATTTCTTCTTGATCCAATCAAACTTGAAACGAATTGCGCTGAGCAAAAACTAATAAAAAGAAACATCAAATTGAAACAAAAAGAAAATATCGAATATTGAGCTTAAGCTTTGAATAGATTTTGGCACCTCACACAAATATTTATTTTAATCCATTTTCGTTTCATATTTTGTTTGCTTTTTGTTTTCAAGCTCGTTTCCGCAATCTTTCTACGAATTTTCGTTCCAGCAATCCATCAAAAATTATGAAACCCCATGTTTAGTTTTTAGGGACTGCGAATTAGATGGCCACGCTATAAAATCGCAGCTCAGCTCGTGCCATAAAAGCAGGCACAGTGGTCTGAGAACTAAAGAAGTGAGATATGACGTGAGAGTAATTAATCAGTAGAGGGTTATTGGCTGAAGGGGGCTTGAAAGGGTTTGGCTGCTGGACGAAATGTGACAGAGTTGGATCTGCAAGAACTTATGTTATAGCTAAAGAAATTCAATCGAACTGCAAATGGATTTGGTTGAAGGTTCTTATATAGAATATTAAATTGACAAAGTTATCAAAAATTAATAGATTAGGCTGAGAGAAAACATTTATAGATGATATACATAGAGATGAGCTGATGACTCTTTAAAATGTATAATATAGGTAGTGGTATGACTAAAGATATATGGGATATTTTCTGTCATACATAAGAAGAAGAATATGATGAAATCTCCTCCCTAAGTTTCAATGTAATATTATTATATTCTGCCCATATCTATCTGTGTAGATCATATCCATATATATGTACATATTCTCAACTGTCCATCTCCATGGAACCACTGTGCCTCGCCACACTCGAAATTCCTCAGATCCCGCTACAGTCCGTCACATCTCTTGCAGACTCCGACTCATCCTGCGACTCTCCGGGCCGTGCAGCCAATTGAGAGTGATTGATTTTGGCTGCCAGCTCTTGCATTTGCAGCTGTCCAAATAGCAGAGGAGAAAGAAGAAGAAAACAATGGCCAAACACAAACAGCAAAAAAAAGGCCAACTTGACCTCCAGTCTGTCCGAGCGGCATATCAATCAAATGTGGCCAATGATATTCAAGATTTTCAAATCATTTTGGCCATTTGGCAATTGCCAGTTTTCGTTAGCGTTTTCGTTTTCATTTGCATGAATTGGCGAAAAGCACGGCGACCCCTATATAAGTTGGCATTATGCTTGGCTAATGCTCCTCTAGTTGGCTAAGGAAATCGTCTACCAGAGATTTGCATAGAATCGAAGCGATGCCAATCGCAGAGCTCCCACTGTGCGGTGTTTAATGAGATTTCGTTATTGTTGCTGTTGTCGTTAAGTATTTGTTGTTATAGTTTTTGGCCCAGTTTACTTATTATTTAACATTGATCGGACGCCTGTAATTGGCATTTGAATCTGACCCAGTCTTGAACTCGTTTCGCAACGAAATGGAAAGTGCCGGGCCCCAAAAGCCAGCCGAACGCATTGCCAACTTTGGCTAACTTTTAATTATCTTATCTACAGGTATCCGCCACTCTCTCCCTTTGCCGTTCTACCGCTCTGCACCTCTCTCCGTCTCCCTCTCCCTCTCTCTGTTTCTTTTTGTCTTTTTCGCTACACTTTTATGATGTATCTACGAGGTATCTGCTCTTCGGCTATTGTCTATCAGAAATGCAACGCTTTGAAGGCGGCCGCCTTTGTGTCTCACTTGTTTCCATTTTATTTGAGCTTTTTTTTTGTTTTTTTGAGCATGTGCGAATGCAAATAAATGTGTGTATTTTTTGATAGATACGAAACGAAACGAATTTTTATGATCCTAGAGTTCACTTTGTTTTTGGTATTGACAAATTGGCTAAGCTGGAGTCGTAAAAGAGTTTTGCTGCACTTTATTTACGATTTGCATATATCGACGGCAGTTGCTGACAGCCGCGCCCCCTCTCACCTCCCTCACCTCCCCCCAACCCACTTTCTGTCCGGCCAGCAACATGTCGTATGAGTAATCTGATTTTTATCTATATTTAATTATTTGCGCTCATATGATTGAAGCACAATGGCCACGGCCATTAATCAGTGCAGCAGCAGCAGCAACTAAACTGAGCTGGACGCCAGGTGCCCATATGCTCGATCAGCTCAATTATTCATGCAGCAAGGCAAGCGCTATCCGCTATCCATTATTCGATATCTCTGGCCTATTAGCTGGCCAATTCTGTGTAAGAGAATCGTAAACTAATTTCATGTGTTAAATGCCATAAAATATGAAAGTTTGTTCCTCATAATCGACACTTGACTTGAAGTCGTGGGAATCACCTCTTAGGTAAATCACTGAAAGCGGAAGAAGCGAAGACACACGTCCCACTCTTCTGGCCATCACGAATGCCTCTTTTTGCTATCAGCCATGGAGGAGGCAGCGTCGACAGCGTCGTCAGCGTCGTCAGCGTCGCCAGCGCTTTGTAGTTTAGCGACCGTGTGTAAATATTTGACAACACATGCCTAATTAGTGCAGCTATTGATGGTGACAGCGGAACAACAACAACAGCAACTACAACAACAGCAAGTTGCCAAAGAACAAGGCCTGGAAGTGGATATGGAATGAAACGGAACGAGCTCTGAGTGTGAGTGCGAGTGCGAATGCGAGCTCTTTTACGATGTCGTTTCCTGAGAACTGAGTGCCTCAGTCACTAGCTGACTGACTGACTAATTGACGTACCTCCTCTAGTTGCTGCTCTTATCTAAAGAGCGATTCAGCGAGCGTTCTTTTGTTGGCTTTGTCGAGCAAGGCAATGCGAAACACTTATCAATGGGTAAGACTAGTAGGGCGCTCTCTACGTATGTAGGCAAACTCAATGACAATGTTTTCGAGCAGGTCTGCAATCAATCAGGTTAACTATTAGATTGAATGTGTACGCACACACACATATGTACATGTGTCGATAAGTCGATTCGTTTGAATTGGCAGAAGCGTGGCTCGGCACGCAATTTGGGGCTTTAATGGGACACTGAATGGGGGGCTCTTCATAAATCAGTATAGTAATGTCAAGTACTAGTGTAAACTTGTGGAATTTGCAGTACTTAGGTGAGCTTATGATGTATGTATATTAAAGCCAATGAGAATGTTATGAATCATATAATATCAGGTATAGAGCAGCAATGCCGGAAATCTCTATTAAATTGTCACTAAAGGAAGTAGATAGCATTTTCAATAAAATACATAAACAGTTTTATTGATACAAAAAGTACAAAATAAATATAATAATATAATTTCATAATTATTAATTTAGACATCATAATTTCTGCCCTTAATTATCTTTATTTCTGTATACAAATATTTTTAATAAAAGTATCTTTTACTAAAGGAATTTTCCAACCAAAGTGTAAAGAAAATCTTTGAATGAAACTATGTAACATATTTATTTATTATTATTATTATTTATTTATTAATTTTACCTAGATACTATATCATTTAATGAATAAACATATATATTACTAATAATAATGATAAATTAATATAATTCATATGAACTCAGATCTTTAATAAATTAAGCCTTTAAATAAATTTTCTAAAAGGAGTAAAACTCTTTTATGCAAAGTATTTTGTAGGGATGGATGTACTAAATGAAGTATCTTGCATTTGCAAGTATCTATACCTTAGATTATGTTCAGCTGAAACTACGTTCTACTTAGAATATCTTCCAATCAGATTGGGGCAATCGTCTAATTCAAGTGTCATGACAAAAACTCTCCTTTAAAATAAAGAATCTTCTAATTAAAAAGTATCTTTTGCCAAAAGTATCTTCGCCTAGGCTTATCTAGCTATTTTATCACAGATGATATGCCCATGAAAGTAGTCAATTATACTAAAATATCTTTCAATGAGAGTATCTTCATGTGTGATGGAAAGTATCGTCTAATCAAAGCATCTTCTACTGCCAAAGTCAGCCGACCAAAGCATCATCTAAAGTGACTTTCAGTGTAAGCAATTTCCAATAAAACTAGTAAACTTTAATGTTTCATTAAAAACTTCAGATATACTGCGAGTCTGCCCAATTGATTGAGCTGCTCAGTGCCTGATCAAATGATGAGATCATAGAATAAAAATAACAAATAAATGAAAATAAAAAATAAAACAGACACTCGTTGCTCTTTAAAAGCAATTGTCAAATATTTGCCAGCGTTTGTCAATGATGATGACTCCGCGCTGCGGGAGGCTACCTAGAGTGGAGTTCTAGAGGTCTATGGACGGCATGCTGATTGGTGTGGCTCTGTTGAATGTTGAATGTTGTTGGTGAATGCCACCCAGCTGGCGCTGATGATGAGCCGCCTGGAGGCAGAGCACGGAGACAACTGCAGCCCAACTGCGACAACACTTGGCACATTGGCACAACGTGTTGGGCTCAAATATTGACCCAGAGCTTCGCAAGTAAGCGCGATTCAAACAATGGGCAAACAAACGGAGCAGACCGGCCAGAGCAGGCGACAGGAACTGCCAAGGGCCGGACGAACCTGCTGCTGGCAAACAAGAGCCCAACGGGCGAGAAGAGCCAGCCAACGACGATTTCCGCGGCGTCCTCGGGCTGTGCCTGGGCCGGGGACTGAGCGAGTTCAAAAGAGTTGACCGACTGTTTAAGCAGAGCTCAAAGTGTGGCAACAACAGCGCTGTGGCAAGTGATAACAAGATTTACAAATCGATTGCCGACGGCGCTTCGACAAATATGCAAGAGCAGTGGGCCCATCCAGCGGCGACACCTGAGCAACGGCCGAACACCTGGAGCTGGAGCTGGAGCTGGAGCTGGAACTGGACCTGAAGGTGTTAATCTGGGCAGCCGCGTGCTTGGCTCGACTGCGTGCTTATTATCACGAAAACGTATCCGCTCGACGATAATCGACTTAATTTGTTTAAACATGATTGCGTTTTATTTATAACAAAGACGTAAAACGAACGAACGAACGAACGTATGAATAAAAAAAAAATACTCTGACAATTTGGTGCAAGTTTTGCATTTTGATAAGCGGAAGCATTTAAATCCAGAGTAAGAATAAGAGGGAGAGAGAGCGAGAGCGAGAGAGAAATACCAATAAAAAAACAACAGAATTTTAATTAGCACATTTGGCATAATTATAGATAGTAATTGCTTAACGGCGCATTGCCAATTTTTTATTAACAATTAAAATGGAAGCCATGATTCAGCCCAGCTCAAGGGGAAGTCGTAAAAAACAAGAAAACAAGAATTGAATTTTTGTGAAATTGTTAAACATTTTAACTGCTTCATAATTAAATTAGCTAATTTACAAATTTGCTTTTGATTGAATTCTCACCTGCATCACCCAGTAGTTGTTGTTGGCGGCAAATTGATCACCAATTATAATATCCGTATGCATTTAAGCAGAATTTTTTGGCCGACCTAAATATATATCTATATCTATATACTTGTATATATATAGATTGTAGACTTTTATTATTTGTAAGAGTTGACCATGCTAAATATTTAGCTCTTGTTTCAATATTTATTTGTATTTAGATTTTCGATTTTCTTGTTGGCTTTTCTCGCTTCTAGGTCACAAGTCACAGACAAGTTCAAGGCACATGAATGATTAACAATTTATTTGATTTATTTATTTATACTTTTATGAATTTTATTTGCATGGCACTGGACAGAGAAGCAGAAGCAGAAGCAGCTCTTCAAGGTGATTTTTGTATTTATTTTGTGGAATTTTTTACAATTTCTTGAGAATTGATTTTATTCATTTGCAAGGATATGCAAATTGTAAGCACACACACACACACGTATACACCTACACACACACGCACTCACTAATTGGCTTTTATTTGTGGCTGAATTGACAATCATTCGGCTGCTGTTTCAAAATTCCCGTTTCAAGCACATCCTTTGCACTGCCCCAAAATGATCTGGCAACATCAGCAAACGCCGGCGGCTTTTTTTTTTCACTTCCGCGTTTCGATTTCTTCTTCACTTGACTGTGAACTATTTTTGCTAGAGATAGTTGTTGCTGTATTTGGGATTGAGTTGCAATTGCAAACTGTTTAAGGGAAACGCAATGTATCTACATCGACGCGCTGCACTCGAGAATTGATATTGAATGTTGAAAATTGTAGTTTTTGTTTTTGTTATTTTTCGAAAGCAACGCTGAAACCGAGCGCTCGGCGCTGTTGTTGTCTCTACGCTGGCGGGAACCGAGTTCGTACTGATTGGACGAGCGAAGGTTTCGCGCAGACGAACCTCGCCAGTCAGCTAGCGGACCAGACGCGCACACACACTCACACACAGAGAGCGATACACACACACTCGCACACATGGTAGTCATGAGTGCTTGGCTAACCAGACTCAACGACTCTCCCCCGCTCAGTCACTCTGTCTGTGCTGTCGCGCTGTCAGTCGGCCTGAGCCGAGCCGAACGAACTGCCCCTGCCTCCCGACTTATACTCCGCTCTTCTACAACTCGGCCACTGCTCGCTTATTACCTTTCCCTCTCACTCTCGCTCTCTCCTGCTGTTCGCTGCTCACTGAGTTTATGCTTTGCTTATTGCTCGTTGTTGTTGGCACAACTTTTACGCTCGCTCGCTTGGATCACAGCGCGCACTCTTATACGCCACTACTTATACTCTCTCTCTGTCGGCTCAGCTCAGCTGTGTGCGCCAGGCAGATCTTATTGGCGCGTATAAGAGCGTGGGTTCTACTTGACGATTTTGCTTCGATTCGCCATTTTAGTTTGAAACGTCATATTGAGACGGCATTTGCATGCGCGTCTGAGGCGGTTTATTCAAGCTGTATATGTTTATTGAAATTGAAACTTTGTAACATGAGTCAGATTATGTGTTTATGGCAAATACATACATATGTATGTATCTATTTGGTGATCTATATTTTAATTTGAATTTGTATAGCCAACAGATCGTAAATTGTAATCGGATACTGGCGAACTAGAGCTGAGATGAATGTTACTCAATGTTATTTAAACTAGATTGGAAACTATCTATTTATATATTAAAATATGTAACATGAAAATTATATAATAGGCTGCTGTGGAGCTGTTTATGGTATAATATATGTATATATAATAAATTATGCATAAAAACAGAAACAACTTTCGATACTACGAACACATTATAAATTAGACAAGTTTGCTGCATAAATTTGATAATAATTTAGACAATTATATATGTGAAGCTTCTAGTTAAATCTGATATAATTTGCATATTAATATATCCATCGTTTTATAGCCTTTTCTTCAGCATTTTCATTAGCACACGCAGCTGGAGCATAAAATCTAATTAAATAAAACAAAATCGTAAAGACTGTATACCCGAAAATAAAATCAATAAACATTTTACTATGCATATAGCTGTATGTGTATCTATATATCTTTATATCCAACTATATATGTGTACATATGTATCTAATGGTCGGCAGCAATTCGCTTTAAGCGCAGCGCTGGGCATAAAATTATTCCAACGCACGCCACTAGCATAAAAGCCATTTTCATTTTGACCAAAACGGAACCAAATGGCAGCTGCCCCCAGCCAGCGGCAGCCCCAAACTCCAGCCCCCAACCCCTGCAATCGCTGCCTTATGCTGACCAGCCAGGGGGTGCTCGCTGCCTCGGCTGTGGCTTGAGCGGGGCAGGGGGCGACACGCGACGCTTGTCTAAACATGGGGGCCACAAGACGGCAGTCAATAGAGGTGTGGCCTCATTGGCAGCGGCGCAGTCGCCGCGTCCAGCCAATCAGCGCGCCGAGTACGCCAGCCAGAGAGCGAGCGCGCGAGTGAGCGAGAGAGTGAGCGAGAGAGAGAGCTAGCGTTGCGGTTAGTTTTGCGTGTGCAGCAGCAGCAGCAGCAGTAGGAAAAAAAAAATACATGACAACAAAATGAAAATTGAAGTCAAGCGAAAACAAAACGAACAACAACAACAACAACAACTACATGACACGCAGGTGAAGTAACAGACGGCGGCTGACTAGTTGAGATACAAATGTAACTCAGACTGTGCTCGTGGCTGTACGTTAGTTACTAACTCACACACATGAGAGTATACCAGCGTGTGTGTGTGTGTGTGTGTGCATAGCTGCCTGTCTGTCTATTGATAATTGACTGCCGTTGCGGGCACTTCACTCACTCATTGTCTACCTCTCTATCTATCTGTCTCCCTTTCCTCTCCTCACCACTCCTCTACTCTATCTCTCTCGCTCTCTAGCTGTCTGTCCTTCTGTATGCTTTTTCGTATTTACCTCGTGCAAATTTGCCATTAAAGCCACAACAGACGATACACACACACACAGACACACACACACACACTAATGTATCTGCTTTTGACAATGCCAGTTGCGTGTTTTTCTTTCTTTGTTGTATTTCATGTCAGTTGACTTTGTTTGCCCCAGCTCGCTGCCTGACTTACGCTATAGCTCCACGATATCTATCTTCATACATATATGGCTTGGCTAGCACAGATTGCCATCAGGGTATCTGCAAGTATTTCAGGCTAAGCTCTAATGGAAATCAAGATACTTAATAGAATTATCTATTGCAAATGGGATCATAAGTGAACCTATAATGATTTTGCATTATAAATATATTGGCTTATATGAGTTAAAAGACAGATTACAATAGAATTTTTGATCCTATTTTCTACATAGCAGAGCTTTAAGCTTTTATAGCCTAACCACATCTATTCCAGAACAGTTGTTCATACTAGCCTTACATAATCCTCTCTTAATTAAAATCTTTAATAAATTTAAGTTTTATATTCTGTCTCATGAATAGACTTGTCGTAAATTTCACTACATTTGAGTTCTTAGAGAGCTGATTATTATATTATAATTCCTCATATATAGTCTTTACGTATTTCTGAACTTTTAGGAACTCAATTTCTACAAAGAAACCTAGCAGAACTTCCAACATGCAATCCAGAACTGCAACCCAGACATTAGCCATGTTTTCATATTAGGATTTAAACAGAAATTATCCTATAGCAAGTACTACATTTATATATTCCATACTAACAATAAACCAGCTAAAGCTCATTCTAGCTGTATTTTGTCCCTTGCTTTACCCGTAACTAAATCGTTTCTCGAGATCACTTGTATACCCAATCACAGTGTTACATCAGCGAACCTTTAAGCACAAGTTCCTGCTTACCCTTGGCCCTTGGCTTTCATTAATAATCTCGAGCTGTTCTTTTGTTTACTGTTTACCCGTTTTCCGATCACAAATGTATCAATATTAGCGCTCTTATGTCAGAGTTTCTCCGAGTGACAATTAATATACAAATTCCCTGTAATCCACGCCCGCGATCCTCTGCCCAATGTCGTTCACTGATTTTCTCAATACGATATCTGTGGGATTTATGGATGGGTAGCTCTCTACCCTCTGCCTCTGCCTCTGCACACAGACGGTGTCAACTCACCCCCTTAGGGGACAAAGTACCTGTTGTTCACTCTCTGCACTGCAGTTCGCTTGCAGTGTGACCTTATCGTTCGGCTCGCATGATTAATTACACACTCGAATGTCCCAAAAGGCTCCCGTTGCCCTCGCCCCTACTCCTGTCCATGGCCATTCGTTTCGGCTGAAACTGTGGCCAAAATATTGTCACGCTTCGAGGCGGCCAACAAACACAGCCGCAACTCTCCGAGGAATACTAAAAATCTCTCTGGCTCTGACGCTGGCTCTGGCTTGATTGATTCCACTTGGCGGCACTTGTTGATAAAAACCCAAAATAAAGGACAACGACAACGTTTTTCGTATTCAAAATACCAAAAAATTGGTTTCGATTGTCGCCCCACTCGAAGATTACGCGGCAATTTGTTTTGTGCCACGATTTTTCTCAGGAATCGCTTATTTACTCACATCTCGCGTCTTCTATGGAAAGCACTCGCATCGATCCCCATCGACAACCGAATACATTTGTTTGCATAACGCACTTTAATTGAATTCTCAATGGAATCGAAATTCGAATTCAAGCTAAGCGATATCAAGAGATGCACATGGCTCTACATAGATCAGAGATGCAGTGATATTTTAGGCAAAGGTAGCTGGAGATGCTTACATAGATATTTGCAGTTGATGTATGTGTGTATCTATATTGTAGATAGACCACCTACATATTGCTATGTAGATGTATTCAAACTGATTTATGTAGATATATATGTATGTACATCTTCATGATAATAAATCAGCAAATGAATGTTTTGCTTATGTATGCATCTGTACAAAGATAAATGTATCTATAGATACCTAGATGGCATTTGATTGCAGATGGAGTTATAGATCAAACTGTGTAAGAGTTTTAAGATAGAAATAATATTCTAGATATTAAATATGATCTAGCTCTTTGAAGAATGTTCAACATGGCAATAGATGACGGAACTAAGTATCTAAAACTATCGATAAAACTGACTATCTCTGTTATCTTGAGATATTTACAGATATCTACATTCATCAATGTATCTAGAAATAGAAAGGAATCGATAAAACTGAAAACTGAATATATAAATATATATATTCTCTATCTTTTATCATCTACAGATAGGAGAGATAGTAATATACATATATCTAGATTTATATTGATTATTATCATATATTATATGTATATCACATAGAGAGCTATCTGGATACACTTTGGCATATATCGTCACTCACGTCATTCAGTGATACAAGATATTTGAAGATAGGCAAGAAATAATTTGGGCATAGATAGCGGCAATTAGCATTAACCCCGATTGCCGTTGAGTCGCGTCAAATGCGAATTCCATGCAAATGGCTGCGGCTCAGTCAGCTCAGTCAGTCAAGATGCAACCGGCGAGTCAACAATGCAATGAAATTTATGCGAATGCTAATCAAGTTAACACCAAATGCAAAAGGCAGCGAGCGCAGCAGCGTCTGACAATTTTTAAGTGCGTATCTGTGTCGCGGCTGCAGCAGCCATGACAACAGCAACAGCAACAAAAACATGGCCAACAACAATTATTAATGATTTTGCTAAATGTTACAGAAAATAATGACAGCCGCAGTCGAGTCGCTGACTCGCTGAGCAGTTGAGCTGTTGAGCAGTCGCTGAGCAGTCGGGCAGAGCCTTTCAACAATTACAAATGCACACAAAACGCTCTCGGGCTGGGGCCGGCGTATTCGCCGTTTTCAACACCTCGAATGCCCAATAGGCCCGGCCAACGGCATGGCCAACAGCAGCAGCCCACATTCTGTGCAATGCAATGAATGATTCGACATGATTCCAGTGGGCGGCATGCCGCTGAGGGCGTGCCCATGCCCGTGCCGCTGCCACAGCTAGAGCTAGAGCTAGAGCCAGAGCCAGCAGCTGGAGCAGCAGCCACCAAAAGCCCAGAAAACAACAGGCGGCCTCTGCTTAGATACTCTAACTGTGGCTACATTAGCTAAGACAAAAATATATAAAGAGAAATCAGAGAATCAGAGAAGCAGCCTTATTTATGGGATACCATTAAACAATATTGACAATAGGAATTTATATATTTGTTACTTATCTAATCCCACATCACATACATAAACATTCAAACTCTTTCTCAGTAAGAGCATCGAGGCCTCGACTTGCTCTACTCTCCTTGCATAGTTAATTTTCAAACAATTTTTGACATTTAGCGCGTGCGCAAATGGGGAAAGAGTAGAGTCATGATCGTGGGGGCAGAGCGAGGGGCAACGAGCGCTGATCGGGGCGATCGCTTGTCGAGCCCCTACTTCAGGTGTTGTTGGCATCGCCGCGGCGTGAAGAAGAGCCGACACACTTACGCTCATGCGCATTTTGCCACGATATATTGTGTATTTGAAAACATCGTTTCTATGATCGCGTTAATCACCTTCGAGCCCACTCGAATATGACACTCGAGTGGACGTGGCTGGGGCCGTCGAGGATGCGGGGCGAGCCAAAGCGTTTGCTTACTCAGCGGGTTTTAGTTTTGTTTCGTCTTGTTTTCGATTTGTTTTTTGGGTCTTCAATCGAGAGGCAGCTGCTTGCTAATGATGCGACTTGTGCGTGGAGACGCACAATTGAAATGAAATTAATTTTTGTTTCCCCTGCATAACATAATTAATTAAAGCCCAGCCGTGTGGGCAGCCTCAGGGAGAAAGCCAATGACACCTACACCCAGCCAGCTCCTACTCCTATTTGTGTTGCTCCAGCTCGTATTATTAATTAGATTAACAACCCCCCATTAGGCTTTTTTTTTTTTCTCTTTATGAAATCCCAGCCACATTTCGCCTTGATGGTGCGCATCGTAAAATTTTGAGAAATCATAAACGAAATAATTGCACTACAAAATAAATAAGCTCCGGCAAATGTTAATCAAATGAATTTTCGTGCAATTAAATCGTAAAATACAAAACAAAATTATAATGAAATCGTTTGCCAAACCCCAAAAATCAACATGAGCCGACGACGACGACGACGACACGACAATTGACACTGACATCAAAAGGAAACAAATGCAAACAGAGACAACAATATTCCAAAAACAACAACAACCACAACAGAATAGCAAAAATTTCCATAAAACAAAAAAAAATATTGTCTATCGATTTTATGAGCCACTTGGAAAACTTTGGCCAATATAAAGTAAATGCGGCCCGCAACGATTGCGAAATTTCTTTTTCGATTGAAATTTGAATTCTGATTAGATTTCGTATGGGGAAGAGTTAGACAGATATGGCCTGCTTTCCGATATCGATTGCCTAATATGGCCAAGAAAACAACAAAGTATAAATGGAGTCGAGTGGAAAGCAAACATGAGAAATGACGTTCGGCTGGGAATCTTGAAGTGAATTCAATTTGAATAGAAACTGTAGAGTAATTTATAAAATTATATATAAAATATTTATAAATATCTATATATAAATATACAATATAAATTATATATAAGATGCAATGCATATTGTGTCTATTTCAATGGATATCTATATATAGAAAAAAGTACATATATTTGCAGGCTAGACAGTCCATAAAGGGCGAAGATTCTAATTGAATAGTCAACAGAAATCAATTTAAATTTAACAAAAAAAAAAAAAAACAAGAAAGAAAGCTCTAGTCGAGACTGCTCGACTACGAGATCCCCTGAACCCTACAAGCA
>NW_022045860.1:71723-95956 GCF_001654015.2 Drosophila navojoa | reverse complement strand
ATTATACCCTGATTTCCCATTTTCAATGGGTTCAGGGTATAAAAAAAAAAAACAAGTAAATAAATAAAAGGAAAATGCAACAAAGCTGTTATTGATTTGCCAATTCAATTTCAACAGTTTGCCAACTCTGAAAAAACTTGAGAAAGTCTCACACCACACTCTTCCCCCTCACGACGCTTGTGCTACCAGCGAATAGAGCCTTATTTACAGCCCTAGCAAATGATTTGTCTGATTTGATTGCCTAATGATGAAGAGTACAGGCAATAGAATTGTAACAGATGAGGAAATAATAATAAAAAATAAATAAATAAATATATATAATAATAATATATGTATATACATTTGCCTCTGCAAAACTCTTATATCGATCGCATATATCACTTCTACCCTCTTCATTTATACCTGTAGCATTTATTACAAAAATCCTCACACACACATCCATTGGCCTCTACTCCTTCTCTTCAAGAAGCACCCCAGAGACTTTTTCCTCTACTTTAACCTTAGCCAAATGCTTATTCACAGTTAATTCCATCTCTTCTCATTTCATAAACTACATCTTTAAGAGCCTTGAGCTCGAATGGAGATGCTGTGACATATCAGCCTGACTCTCCAACAGACCTAATGGGCTTCTAAGACCTAGATAACGCTCAAACAGCAATAATCAGAGTTTGTTATTGAAGATTTATACAGATTTTTTCTCGTCCTGCTCAAATCTTAGATGACAACCAACGAGTTGCTTTGGCGTCTCGGGTGATCTGTCTCCCCCTCTCTCTCTCTCTCTGTCTCTCCCGCTCTCTCTCTCCCCGCCTTTTGCAGCACATTCCCGCAATAGTTGAAAAACTGTGTTAGCGATAAGGAGATGTCAGCGTTGGCCCGCAAGGCTGGCCCACCAGCAAGCTTCAATTAAATAGCCAGCCAAGGGTCACCACTGATACGCTCCAAAGGCGCATAGATGGTGCCGCCAGCGAGCGACCTGGCTACCGATTGATCCCACCAAACCGACAGAAGCTGGCCAAGCGAGGGCTGCGCCTGTCGCCAGAGCCAGCGGCTCAGTTGAATGAGCTTATCCATCATCGGGACGCGGTCGCCTCATCTGTCACGGGGCTAATAGGTTTCATTAGTCATCGGGCAGCCGATCGCTCAGATTGCTGTTGTTGTTGTTGTTATTGTTGTTATTGTTGTTCTCCTCTTATTATCAGCTGCTCACTGCGGTCATTTCTCAAAGCCGAGAAACCACCAAAAATAATGCCGAGCTCTGCTACTCTGCGCTCTTTCGCTGTTTGCGTGTCGACAGCAATTTTCACCTTAATTATTTCTTTTTTTTTGGGGTAGGGAATAGGGGAGATTTCTCAGGAGCAGGCAGAGGACTTGATGTGCTGTCCAGCACGCGCTAATGTTTAATATCCGCCATGGCGCGCTCTTCGCTCAGACAGTTATGCAAATTTGCAGCCAGTGGGCGGGAAGGGGGGCGGTGGATAGGTAGAGCGAAACACAGCCAACTGCGAGGGCAGTTTGACCAGAGCGTGTCCTCGTAAATTATCAAACCTCAAAGAAGAATGTGTGTTCGCATGTGTGTGTGTGTGTGTGTGTGTGTGTGTGTGTGTTTGTTTGCTGTTAGTTTCATTTGGGCCAACGTCCTTTCGTGTCTGCCTTGCCATGGCCTGTTTTTTTTTTTTTTTTTTTTTTTTTTGCTGCTTCCTTTTCCATTTCATTCTTTCGTTCTGCTCATGTTGTCCTGCCGCAGATTAGGCTGTTGCAACCACCCACCCCCCCTCCACACACACCCCTCCAGCTCCTTGTTTGCCATCAATATTGGCGCCAACTACGGGCACAAGTCGGACCCGAGCTGCCATAAAATGTTCAATTAGTTAATGAAAAATTTTCCAATTGGATATCAACATTGACTTCAACTAACGACCGCAACGAGGACGAGCACGATTAGACAGAGATAGAGATAGAGAGAGAGAGAGAGAGAGAGAGAGAGAGAGGGAGCAGCGGGGGGAGGAAGGGCGGAACGGGATCTCTGCAAAGCGTTGCGTTGGTGTCGCTTCAAAATGTCCGTAGGTTGAATTTATGCATGTGATTTATGCACGACAGCGATTGCCAATTACAATATCATTTCTCTTCTTGTCTCCTTGGCTTAGCCAGACCCGACTCGTGAGACTGTGTGTGTGTGTGTGTGTGTGCGTGTGTGCAAAGTGCCATTAAGAAATGTGTCAAAACAGTTGAAGAATTATATAATTTAAATGCAAAGCGAAAAGGCAACCTGCAACAGCAGCTCGAAATAAATGAAAGCGAGAATTGAAAATTGAATTGAAAAATGTAAGGAACTTCAAGAGGTACTAAATGATATATAACACAGCCGAGATCCGATAGTTCGAAATGGCATGGGATCTTTTTTTTGTCGATTTTATTTATCGAGAACGAATTTTGTTTTCAATGGGATAGAATTTTTTCAATTTATGGGGATTTTCTATTGAACGGGCAACAAATAATAGAGACACGACTGTATATTAAAATGAGAAATATATATATTTGTAGAATATCATCTACCAATCTCTTATTAAACATATTTAAAGTGCAGAAGAAGCTCATTCGAGTAATTTATAAAGGAAATAAAATATAAATACATAAAAAACTTCAAGAGCTACTCACATATTAACAAATATACAATATAATGTAGGTTTAGTACGCTCAGAATTGCCTGAACCTTCTTTTTGTTAAATATTCTCGAATTGGAGCGGAACTGCTGGAAGCTAGGCAAAACAGAAGAAGCAGAAGAAGCCTATTCAAGTGCTATACAGAGTTGATGCTAAAAAGTCAATAACTATAATAGTGTGTGTGTATATATATGTACACATGTATAAGTGCATATTGGTGTGTGTGTGTGTGTGTGTGTGTGTGCGTCTGTTTTTCTTTCTCAGCAAACAGAAATTAAAGCCAAGCGGCCAGCGAGCAGGAAAAACCGACGCATGACACAAATTCACAAAAGGTGGAAGCAAAAAAAACAAAAAAACAAAAACACAAACAGAAACAAAAACAAAAGCGACAAAAAATCGACATGGAAATGAAATCGAATGAAGGGAAATGAGGGGAAAACAACCAAGAGTCGAGAATATGAGCATACATAGCAACAACAACAATAACAACAACAACAACAACTAAGTAGTTCGATGCTTGACCGAGCACAGCGCATCAGCTCGATCAGGGCCAGACAGCGGGGAAGGGGTAGGACAGAGGTCGTAGGAGGGGGGCTATTGGTAGGGCCGTATTTTACGCATTTGCCAAAGAATGAATGAACAGTGGGAAAACAAAAGAAAAGCTATGCGAACGCAAAGTGCGGGAGTTTCCTGTGCGCTATGGAGCTCTAATGAAGCCTGAAATCGATTTGTGGAACCAGTTCAAACAAACCAGCAGCTCACAATAGTTGCAGCGAATTAGAACGCAACGAGACGAGTCAAGTCGAACCGAGTCGAGTCGAGTCTAGCTGCCACCCACTCACTCAGTCTCAGAGGGAATGGACTCCTCCAGGGAATGCCTGGGCCTGCCAGCTGTTGCCAACTGTTGAAAATCCTCAAATTTACAGCCAGAACAAGCCAGAGCCGAACCAGAGTTCCGTTTGGCATCTTTTTATTGTAAAATTTACGATCACCATGGTTGTTGTTGTTGTTGTTGTTGCTTATCGCTTTTTATTGTGTTGTTGCTGTTGTTGCTGCCTGTCATAGGGACTCCTGCTCAGCTCAGCTCAGCTCAGGCTCGCAGCCGAAGGTGTCAAGTGTTTTGTGTGTGCGGTTGGCTTCTTGGTTTCTCGCGGGCATTTGGCCTGGCTCAGTCTGGCTTGGCTTGGCCGGGTCTAATCGGGTCTGGCCTGGCCTGGACCGCAAACGGCGTGTCGCTGCGTGTGTCTCTCAAATTGCGTCAGAAATTATCGCCATTAAATGTAGATGAGCGTTTTGTTGTTAACTTATTGGCCCATAAATAACTATGGCCGAGTCCCCCAACAACAACAACAACAACAACAACCACAACAAGTGCAACTGCAACTCCAGCTGAACTTCATTCATAAAACGCTTGAGATGAAATTTATGCTGGAAATTTCATTTGCGCACAGCTAGAAAAGCTAAATGGAAATTTAACTTGCGGTTGTTGTCATACAGTTTGTCAGGTGAAATTACGTTTTTAATACCCTTTACCTTTTAATAGCGGCGGAAAAACTGTATTGGAAATTCCTTAGACAAACCCACGAAGTGCTTGGAGTGTTTGGGTTTTTAATATATAAAATCAAGCATTTATGCCAAACAAAATCCAATTATGCTACAGCTGAACTCTATTTATAAGAATAATTTAATTTATAAGCTAATAGAATATTTTATGATATTTTTTAAATTGAATGAATTATTCAATGCCAATTTTACGCTGCAAAAATTTACATATTAAAAAAAAAAAAAAATAACATTATATATCTTTTTCAATTTTTTCATTTGATATAAATATTTCAACTTGCCCATTTACCAGCTACATATACATATATAAACTAAAAGTCTCGGCCAACTTTATGCAATCTCCTCATGCTAAATTTTTAGCGCAACACTT
The DNA here is from genome assembly GCF_001654015.2 of Drosophila navojoa. The sequence continues at coordinate 91,363 of NW_022045860.1, read as the reverse complement.
ACAGCCTTAAGAAACGTAGTCAGGCAAAAGCTGTCTGCTGCGTGAGCGCCATCTACAGTTCACATTTTAAATCCGCTTTAGCTGCCATCACGCCTTAGTTAAACTTGGCATTCACGCCTTGGCCAAAAGGTGGCGCTGCATTCGTTTCCAAATAGTAATGGGAGATGGCGCTAGCAAGAATTTCGTTTTAAATCAAAGCTTTTAGCTCCAATTGGAGTTTATTCACCTGTGCGTCACTTGCTCTCCCATGTAAGCCACCTGCCCATCATCCATGTTGGCAATGGCCTCGGCCAGTGACGCATTGCTCAGATGAAACTCCGATAAGTGATCCAAGCAGCTGCGACTGCTTTTGATCACCTTCCAGCTGCAGGGAATGGCAGGGAAATTCCTGGGCATTCCAACGGACTCGGCATAAAAGAACACAGCGCGATTGTGACTGCAGCTGTCTGCAATGCACACAGATTAGATACAGTTATCAGTGCCTCTAGCTATGGCAGCACGCACAGGCCTCCCGCAGTAGCTTACTCGCCGCCAGCAGATCCACCTCCTCGCAGCCGGGCTGCGGGGCGCGTCCGTAGTTGACATAGAAGTCCGCATGGCCACGCGGCGTCAGATCCCCAAAGAGCGGATAGTCTGTGTGTATCACATCCACGAACTGCGCCGCACTCGGCCTCAGGCTGTCCTCGGAGCGGGCCGTGAAGAGCGGCAGAGCGGGATCGAGGCCCGTCACACGGCCCAGCGTGCCATTGAAGTGGCGACCCATGCCGCCGGCTATGTGAGCGCCCAAGCTGTGCCCAATGATGTGCACCGCCTCGCTGGAGACATTGTGCCGCGCCAGAAACTGCTCCAGCTGCTGGGCCAGCACGAGAGCTACCTTGGACACGGAGCGACGCGAGCTGGGATAGTCCAGATTGGCGGCGGGCGACCAATCGGCAATGAGAATGTGCTCAAAGCCCTGCGCACGATAGGCTACAGGGTAGAGAGAGGGAGAGGGCGAGATAGAGGGAGACTTAAAGAAACCTAAGCAGAATCTAACAGAGTTTGCTTAACAGTGAGCTTACAGAGCTTCATCGGACTAGCTCCACAGAGTTCAGTCTGAGCATTCCTCTTACCATTTCGCAGCGGTTGGATGGAGCTGTGCGTGCGTGAGCCCAGAAACCCGTGCACGATCAGCTTGAGGGGCTCCGCAGCGGAGAGCTGCTCCACCTGGTCGAGGGTCAGCTCGCCCTGCGCTCGCTGGTAGTAGATGCTGCTCTGGCTGGCCAGAGTGTCCAGGCTGAGCGGCTGCAGGCCCGGCATCTGGCAGAGGAAGGGCAGCCAGCAGTAGAGCATGCTGGCCATGTTGAGGCTGAAAACGGAACTGAGCCCGGTCGGAGCAGACCCTCCCGCTAAATAGCTAAATGGATCGCATGCGGCGAGCGCTGCGTTCGGCTAATCGCTGCTCGATTAGCTGACGCACAACCCGGGCACAGCTGGGCATCTGTCTGAGTACACACGGCAACTTTATTAACTAGGGTACATTAGGTGATTTTCCATAAATAAAACACGCGCACAATGGGGGCGAGGGGCAGCGGAGTGGAGTACGAGTTGGAGTTACAGTTAGATTCCCTGACGTATGGCAGCTGTGGCTAGCGGCAGGCGGAAGGCCGGGGGCGGGGCTAGCGCCTGGCCTCGTCCTGGACTATGGGGCGTATGAGCATCTTGATGCGGCGCAGCGAGTAGTCCTTGCCCTGGAACGTGTCCCAGTAGATGCCCGTCTCGCCGGCGCGCTGGTAGTCCTTGCTGTAGTGGACGCCCATCAGGTTGCTCGTGCCGCACGCATTGAACCAGCCGCCGGCCTTGTGCCGCTGGGCGCAGCTGCACTCGAGGCAGTTGTCGTTGTCGCTGTCGAAGGTGCTGAACTTGGCCCCGGCGTGGTAGGAGAGCGAGTCCCCAGCGGGCGGATGCAGGTGCTCCTGGTAGCGGCCCAGCAGGCTCAGCGCATAGAGCTCCCGCTCGCCGCTGATGGCAAACGAATCGTAGCCGGCGACGGCCACGTTGTTCTCAAAGTCCTGCATCCAGATGCGCAGCTCGTGCAGCGTGGAGCTGGTCAGGGCGTGCAGCTTGTCCAGGCCGATGAAGAAGTCGCCGGCGATGTTGCCGAAGCCCTCCTTGTAGTCCAGCCAGCTGCGCTCGAAGCTGACGTCGTCCGAGCTGCGATTCATCACCACCGTCCAGCCGTCGTCCTGGCAGGGCACATAGAACGCGTCGCTCTGCGGCGTCAGCTGCAGCTTGAGGATCCCGTTCACGGCCAGGTAGGACTGCAGGCAGCTGGTGGCATGCTCCTCCACGGGCGCCACGCCCTGTGCCGGCAGAGCGGACTGCGGCTTACGGTTGGCCAAGCGTCGGCGAATGTTGCTGCGGATCAGAGGAATTCAATTCAATCGAGTCCAATTGGCTTTGCATCTGCTTACTTGGTGCTCTGCAGCAGCTTGGCCACGCCCTGCTGCGTCTCCTTGACGTTGTAGGCCAGCGAGACGAGGAAGGTGGCCAGCGCATCCAGTCGACTGGCCACATCCAGTTCCGTTCCATTGCTCGACCTGCCCTGCGTCGTCGGCGGGCTCTCCGTCCGGTAGAAGAGGTCCATGTGCTGCTCAGGTATGTCCCGTGTCTGGCGCGAGAGTTCTGTGGAGCAGAGGAGTAGAGGTTTTAAAGACAGCTCTAAGCAAGCCCCTGTTCAAGCACACAGCTAAGCAACAACAACAACTACAACAACAATCAGAAGCAACAACAATTAGTTCGGCTCGGTTTACCCCGCATCTTGTTGCGATTCTTTTGCTTGTGGCTTAGCTCTCGGGCCTGGCGAGGTCCCAGAATTTGATCGGTTTCACCTTTCAGCTCGTCCAGCGTGTGCCGCGTCAGGCGCTGGATGTGCTCGAAGCTGTCCAGGCGCTGCTGGAAATTGAGCTGCTGCGCCTTCAGCGACTCCATGCGACCCGTATTGCTGTCCAGCAGCTGATCGATTCTGTGGGGGAGAGAAAAAGAGAGGAAGATAGTAAGAGAGGGAGAGTAAGAGGTGGATCATAAACATATTTAATAAATAATAATGATCTAAAAGTTTATATCTGTATTTAAATTTCATTTAATTTGAGTTTGTTGAATAATATAATGAAATAATATATATTAATATTTAAATAATTATAGAGTTTAAATTAGATTATTTTTTTGATTTAACAAGGCTCGAAAACTATTTAGCCAAAATAAAAAAATATTTTACTATTACAGTTCTACATTATACATAAAATATATAATATATAAAAATACCATTTCTGTTCCACAATATATATTATATATGTAAATAAATCAAATTAAATATTATCTGTTAAAAATCCTTATTCATTTGGTCTTCAGTCATTCATTATCAGACTTCGATTGTCGAACAAGAAACCAGTGAAGAATTTTTATGCCGATCATCTCAAATATCGTCTCTGACCCCCATCATGCAAAAATCTATGTATACCCAACACAATAAAATCCAGTACTTATATACTATATAGCCCTAAACTTATTGAAATTTCTTAGTAATTCACATGAAATATAAACACGCTGTAGAAATTTCGATCCATGCGCATGATATCATCGCCGCAGCACTTCATCTATATATACACATATATACACTAGGGTACTTCACATATATACTATATAAATTAGCCTCTTTAAGACTATGGCGTGGGCGTCTCTACATATCATTTGTTATTTCCAAAAATGATCTGTCTGAGCATGCAAAGTTCATTTGGAGCTCGGTTAACGCCTCACTGTGACGTATTGCCAATTGTGTTTCGGCCGAATGCTCTTTGGCTAATTAAGTATGCATATAATTTATACACAAATCCCAAAATATGCTGCCAACTCGTTTTCGTACAACATTTGCCGTTCTGTCGGTCGAGTAAACAAAATGCGAATTTCGCTTTATTTATTAACAGAAGACCAGAACCCAAAGGCAAATGTTTGGGAAAAAAAACGATACTGAAGAAATTTAGGAGCAGATATTAGCTAAACAGTCCGATACAGAGCACACAGGAACCATCTGAATAAATTTGAAAATGGGTATTTATGGTGTTTTCTGTGGTGTGGGCGGGGTAATGTAAGAGGGCATAGTTCAGAGTCAAAACCCAATATATACCTGATCGCTATTCAACTCAGCTGAGTCTATGCGCGTCTTGTGTGCAGGTTTGCCTGTCTGTATCTATATATCATATGCATTTGCATTTAAATTTGGGTAATCTTCGAATGCTTGCATAGTAAAATGACTGAACCGAGTTTATTTTCTAGTAACACAGGTAAACAGGGGACAATAGAACTTGTTTCACACCTGATTTCTGGCTGCGGAAAGTTTTGAGCTTAAGAATGGGTCTAAAACGTTTTGAATTTTTTCTTTTGACTAATCGTAGCACTTGGGGTGAAGGCATTCATTCAAAAAATAAAAAACTATGACGGAAAAAAATAGTAGTAGAAATAGTAGTAGAAAAAGTAGTAGAAATAGTAGTAGAAAAAGTAGTAGAAAAAGTAGTTTGAGTTGATACTATAAAACAAATGTCAAAGCGGTCTTGAGATTAGCGTCTGTTAATAGGATAGTTAGGAATTAGAACTTGGGATAGAATGGGTATGAGATATAGTATAAATACCAGAGTATTGATAAAATTACATATATAGTGAGATAGAGATAGAGAGATAGAGAGTAGAGTTTGACTTACGTATTCATCTATCATTTCATTCGTGTGTACGTATGACAGATTTCATTTCGAGAAAATAATAATAATTACTGAGACGATGAGCTGGAGTAGAAACAAGTGCTCTTAGAGCAGAGTGATGAATGCGATAGCTGAAACTCATAAGCTATGATCATGATATGAATGACAATTAGCGAGCGATCTTAAGCTCTCGGCTTGAATTCATAATGCCTTTCCTAGACTACGAGCAGTTGAAGCTGCCTTGAAGTCATCATCCCATAGAAGGTCTGAACAGCTGCTCGACATATGTCTTAGGGTATTGCCCAGTCGATCACTAGCTCTTATTTGTCTTGGCCTTACGGCGCATCTCCGCGTAATCGATGGCATTGTAATTGATGCGTTTGACAGCAGCCGAAAAAGTCGTAAAAAATAAAAACAAACCGAAAACAACAAATATATCTTTCGTTCTCTTGTTGTTTTCATTTTTTACCGGTTTTCCGAGATACCTTTGCTGAGCATGCGTGTGTGTGTGTGTGTGTGTGTGGCTTGCCAAAAACCTGTTCGGCTACCTATGCTGAGGCGACATGGCAAAAGTTCCATTGTTGTCGTCTCTCCTCACCCCCCTTCCCCTCCCTCCTCTCACCCTCTCGCAGCATCCACTTACTTCTTATCGATCACTTCCAGGCGATGGCGCTGGTCCTCATCCAAGGTCGCCAAGATGCCGACACGATCGTGCAGGTTCGTCATCAGCTGCTTTATCTCGCTGTGCTGGGCAGCAGTGGGCGCCACTGTAGGCGTGGCATGATGCGGCTGCAATGAGCAAATGCAATTAGAGGCAGTTAGGGCAAGGCTGAGCTCCAATAGGCAAACGCATTCCGTTAGCAATTTGAGCTCGCGTGCGATATTTGATTAGGCAAACAAAATTAGCATTGAGCTGAAACGATTTTTTATTTATCTATTTTTTTTGCTACGTATACTTAACGCACTCGATAGTTGCGTCCTCTCCAGAGCGTGGGAGCCGGCGGAGCTTGGGTTGGCACTGTGGGCTCTTGGAGCGCCTCGGTCCAGCTGCATGCGCAGCAGACAAGCACCAGGAACAGGCGTAATGTAGGCGTGCCCATGGCGATAAGCGCTACAAAATAATGAATTGGGCAATGCTCGAACGCTCGACGCTCGCAGTTCTCAGATCACACACACACACACACAAATCACGTTCTTCTCGTCGAGCAGTGCGAGGCGACTGATCGGCGTGCGTTTCACGGATCGACTGAGCAAGCGGGAAACAAAACCCAGCGAACAAGACTTGTTGCACAGCGAGAGGCCGACTAAGAGAGAGAGAGCAAGACTGAGAGAGAGAGAGAGAGAGAGAGAGCAAGCATATGTCTAGCAAATGAAGAACAGACTTTTGAGCTCTTGTGCCGATTGTCTTTTGTTTTGAGTGCTAGACTAGTTTGGCGGTAAACAAAACAGAATCTTCACATCTCTCTCTCTCTTTCTCGCTCTCTCTCACGCTCTAGCTTTGTTTATGTTGAGCTTTGCCTTGGCTAGACTCGAAAAGTCCCCGCGTTTTCAGACAGTTTGTCAATCACTCACGATACAAAGTGATAAGCGAATCAATCAAGTATTGTATTTTCAAATTGAGCAATTTGATTAGATATTATTATGTATATATTTATAAAATAAATAATTAAGTAACTATATATAATTATGTATATATTTATATTATGTAAATATAATTAAGCAAGATGACGTTATGCAGAATTTCGCATTACTCAGCTCATTGTAAATATTTGCAATGGAATTACAGCAACATCTACATATATACTTTGATGTCTCTCTCTCTCTTTGTATCACTCTCCCTCTCTCTCTCTTTAGGCTTTCAAGTACCTATACGATGCAGATTGCATATCTTATTATATTTATATATATATAAATGACAAACCAAAGCGCGACTCATTCACTCACGTATGCGAAACCTGCCTCAAGATTTGCGTCACTATCACAGCTGATCTACAAACCCATGAATATTTATATGTATGTAGGTCTACCTATTTGTATAGCTGTTGAGAGTGTGAGCTTCCCCTGGGCCTTACCACGCTCAACTCAACTCACTCGCTCTTCTCGAAATGTGTCTTGAATATGAATCAACGTATGATCTTTGCTCTAACACATACAATATAATCGTATGGGCCTACTAGAGTCTATATGAATATAATATATATGCATTTCGTATTTCGTATTACAACTGCTGACAGTAACAATTATTGGAAAAGTTATACGAGTGACTTGTATTAAATGGCATCTACTAATTCCACAAATCAATTAACTATGACTAAGGCTTTATATGGAATTTTTATTCAAATGAGATTTTTATGGCGTTTATTGAACTTTAACACACGCAGATGCAGACAGATCAACGTGTAATTATGAAATCGTAAAATGAGCTATGGGATTGGCTTTAAAAGAGTTATTGTTAGTAATTTTTACTATTTGCAAAAATAAAAAATTAAATAAAATAAAATAAAAGAAACTAAAATTGTCTGAGCTCGTAAAAAAAGCAACTATCGACTGACATTTAAAATAAACATAAAAATATTTAAAACTTTGCTTATGTTCCTTAAGCAATTTTAACTGAAAATATCATAAATATTGTATAGATCTGGAAATGGAATTAGCTGTGGAGTTTGGAAAATATTGAATGAGTTATCTATTCAGGCAGCATCATTAAATTGTTTCTCTGCATTAGGTTTATTATATACAATCATTTTGTATACAATCTTTTATTGGAGCTGTGCTAAATTTAATGAAACAAACATGTTTTGTAGAAGAGTACGAAAAATTCTTTGTTTTGCCAATTTGTATGCAAATAAATCAATTTAATGCGTCATTAGAAATGTATTTCTAAATATAAATAAATATATATATATAAATAAATATATATATAGAAGTATTTAGTATATAGCCCACGGCTAGCTAGATGATAACGCTTTGTGATAACACTTGTGTCATTCGTTTTCCATAGATGCGATGCTTCAGTTGCTGCTGCTGCTGCTGCTGTTGCTGCTGACTTTAGCTAAATTACGTGGCAATTGTTTTGCCATTTGAAGGTTTTCACCGGTCATCGTGGAAACCTTTTGCCTTTTGCAGCTGGCCAGAGTCGTGCGGAGATCCAGCGACTCTGATAGACTGACGGATCATTGGCAGGCAGCGACATCGACTGCAGCCCTGCCGCATGAACAGATCCGTCGATGACGCCAGCCCAAAGGCAACAGCAATAAATTCATTAAAAGAAAAAAGATTGTACAATAATAATAATAATAATAAAAAAATTTGCATGCCTCGCCAAGGAGTTATGTCATTACCCAAAACTACAAATTGCGAGCGACGTTTGCGAAAATGTAGCTCAATCTGACATTCGAATCGAGGCAGATCAATTGATATATTGCCCGAGTTAATTAGCCAGTGGTGTCAACTCTTGCGCTTATTGCCATAAAACCATGTTAAAGAATATTATTTGTCTCAATTGTTATTTATGCGAATTTGCAGCGAGCGAAACATTCGTCACTTTAGCGACAGCCTCGAATTCCAAAGTGTGTCATGCGCCAGCTACTCAAATAGAGACAAATGCGAGATGTGCTTAAGAAGTAAGCGAATATACTTGAAGACTTAGTAAATTCGTCTATCGATTTCCGAATGGATTGGTGAATGTTCAGTTCTCTGACAGCAGCTTCATTTGACTTCCTTCGGCTCATCTTTGATTTTTGCCCAACTTGGCAGAGCAGCAATAGCTAATGCTACTCCTTGAGCAGCCCTCGCATGCATGCCTATATACAGATATATATCTATATATATTCATTACCATTTGCTGCATCTATAGATAGCTACAATTTGAGTGCAAGTCCAAGGGTAATTGAAACGATTTTGTCGACTTCTATTTGAATTTTGTTTTTTTTTATTGGTTTTTTTTCGTTTTTTTTTAGTTTTATATTTTTGCATTTTATTTAATATTAAATTATTGTACAGGTTGAACTTATTCAAATTGTATTTAGTTGCCATTCAATATGCATTCGTATTAAATCATAAACATTCAATTTTGGTTTCATTTCATTTTCATTCACTTTTTCGCTACTTAGAAATCGAACTACAGATTGTATTTACACGAAGAGAAACAATAAATAAAACACATATATATATTTCTATATATGTATGTGTATATATAATAAAGGTTTCATCTCATTTTTGGTTGCTTTGCCCTTTCAACTATACAAAAAACTGCTTACAGTGTAAACATAAAAACTACACACGCGATGGCTACACAGAATCCTCGAAGAGAATTTATATATATATATGTATATATATATATTCATAGACTCATATATATATATAATTTTTTTTATTTATAATTTCTATTGACTTTTGTTTGCTTTCGTCTTGTATTTAATAGATTCTTTTTGTTATTTATTTAATAGATTTTTGTTTTGTTTTTAACAAAGGTACGTTAAATATTTACGACAAATTCAATGCATTAAAAATAATTTAGTTATGCCTCGACTTCTGCTCGAGTCGAGTCGGCGAATATCGAGAGAGCTTCTTCATTTCATCATTTGATCATTTTGTTCATCTATGTTTTACCTTACGTTCCTGCGGGCTCTGTGAAGGGAACCCATACCGCTTAGCTACTACAGAATACGACTAGAGACACACGTTCAGCTAAAAACATTCTTAGTGTTTACCATTTGCGATTACGTTACTTTAGTTAATATATATCTATATATAGATTTAGACTTATTTGCCTAATGCTGCGTTTCCAAATTACTTTCTTCTTTTTGTTTTTATTTGTGCAGTGAATAAAACAGAAATTAAAATCGTTTCTGATCATCATCTCAAATCAAAAATTGTGAAATCAAATTGGCGATTCGTTCGAACTTGTTCATTTGGCTCGTTGGCTTATAAACTATGGACGTAACCTCGGGATGGGAAAAGTGCGAAAAGTGCATTGCCATTGTTAAATGTTGCAAATGTTTTCCAATTTATCTTCTCTCTTTCAACTCTTTGTTGTTCCTTCTTCTATTTAGTTTTGGCTAAATGTTTACACAATTTGAGGCGCGCAGCATTTGAATTACAAACAATACAAAATGTTTAAGTGCTGAGAATTTTCTCTGTTTTTCTTTCATTTTTTTTTTCTTTTTTTTTTTGCAATTTAATTTTCGTGCGTTTTTAGCCTTTGCCAGCAAATAATTTTAAACAATTCGTTTGCCTTTTGGCTCAGCATCTAAATTTGGTTCGCTCTAGTGTGCTTAAATTTCGTGTGGTGTGAATTTGTTTACTTTTTATTTATTTATTTATTTTTATTTTTATTTTTTTTTCATACTTTTGTTTTAGGTTTTGCGTACTTTTTTCATAAATCACAGAAAAAGTTTTTTTCATTAAATTGTTTCTCATACTTTATTTGAATATTCAAGTTCACTTTTATTTCTACTACAAAATAGAATTTTGTCTGCGTTTTAAAACGCTGCTAAAACGCGCGCGTTTTTTTTTTGCCTGTGTTGATAAACGCGCAGCGTACATTTAAAATAGTTTTGCTTTTGCTTTTGTTCGAATATCTTATAATTCCATTCAAATTTTACTCTAAACTCGATTAGTTTATGTTCTTGATATAAGTTTTGTTGTTGTTGTTGTTGTTGGTTTCATAAAAGTGTGTGTTTTGGCCGCTGGGCCATAGATGGCGCCACCACGTGTTTATTTTGGTTTCTTGTTCTTTCATTGATTTAAGTAAATAATTTGTTAACATATTTTGCTCTACGTTTATTTTAGTTACTTTCATTTCTACACACGCCAATATTTATTTATTTATTTACTTATATATTTCTCTTTTTGATTCATTTACGTTTCAAAACCATTTGAAATATCTTTGATTTCTTTAATTTGCACATTAAGTTTAGTTCTTCTCTAAATAGAAACTTTTCTATCCTCCACCTCTCTCTCTCTCCCTCTCTCTCTCTCTCGTCCTCTCATCTTTTGTGTTTGTTTTGCGTAACGTTTCGTAATAGTATTTATTTAATGTTTTTTTATTTGTTTTGGAATTGGATTGATTGGAGTTCGTTTAACTACGTTGCTATGTAAAATACTTGGTTAGGTTTATTTTTGTAAGTTAGTTGTTATTTAGTTTTAGTTTGTTGACTATTTGTATTTAGAATTTACGTGTTGCTGTTGCTTGCTAAAAACTTTTACTCTTACTACATTTCAAATCTAACTTTTAATTTGAGTTTAACTATTCGATTCGATTCGACTCGATTCGATTCGTTTCGATTTGCTTTCAAAATTGTTTACACATCTAAATCTCTCGCCTGATGCTGTCTGAGCCTTTCAGTGAACTACTTCAACAGCTTTAGCGACTATTTCGTTTTACTATTTTGTTATTGACTAGGATTGCGCTTGATTTCATATGCAACATTTATTTTTTTGTTAGGGACAGCAGCAAAAAGAAAACTGAAAAGCAAAAACTGAAAAGTCAAATAAAAAATATCAAATAATGCGGTATAAATTTTTAAAGTTTATTTGTTGTTGTTGTTGTTTTTAAATGTTTTTTTGCTTTATACATAAATTCATTTAATATTTGTATTTTAATTAATAATAATTAAAAATGTATCACTTAAACAGCGCGGCAAAGTTTTCTTCTTCTTCTTCTTTTATCATGTGAAAATAGCGTTAAAAATAATAATAATCATAATTTTAATAGTAATTATATATATAGTATATAAAGTGAAACAAACAAGAGCTAATTATCGGCTGGCCGAACCTTGAATACTCTCACAGACAGAATATACATATATACTCTATATAGTTGTTCGCAGGATGATTTGGAAGATGTGTAAAATATATAATATATATAGTTGTATATATTGATAGGATTCATTGGAGCTATTTTGTGGCATCTTCCATTTCATGTAAATCTAATTGAATTGTTGGAGAACTACAGTTAGGCTTGAGGTTTACATATAAACGTGTCTTAGGTGGCCCGAGGTTCGTGGATCTGAATACCCATAAGGAAAAGTAATGCTTAGTCAGATAGTTTGAATGCTTGAACTACTTACAAATACAAACGTGAGTGAACACAGAAGTTAGACAAAAGCAGAGCGATTAGAAAAACAAATCAAGGATTTTCTTAGACGGCACAGAAAAGTTTACAAATTTTATAGAATCAATTATTTTTTTCTTTTTTTAGCTTAACAAAAACATGAAATGAATATTGCTTAAATTATAAATTTTGTTTATCCATAAAATAAGAAAAAGTCAGGGGCAAAGCAAAAATTTGACTAAACTCTGAGTATCCTTATAAAAGATGACGTGAATGTAGCCTAACTAAATGTAACTAATATATGCCCAGCCAGGCACGATATATATATAGATATATATATTTGACTGAAATGCTGCTGTCTCGCTCACACACACACACGCACACACACACACACATACACACTCACTGTCTCACTCGCACTGATTATTGGACAAATTATGGTTTAAGATGCGCGACTTTGATGGCTGCCAATTGCTGTTTGTTTGTTTGTTGTTTGTTTGTTGCTTGAGTTGTTTGCTGGGTTGTTTAGCTGGGTTGTTGTGGTTGTTTGTGGTTTGTTGTTGGGCTAATAGTTGGGTCTAACAATAGAAACGTACGCCATCCACTGAGAGGACCTGCTTTAATTTTCATTTATTCTGTCGATTCGGTTCCGCATGCAGCTGCACGCCTTCCACGGTGAAAATTGAGGTTTCTGAAAGGCAATAAATTTCAATACGATTAAATTTCATAAATTTGAGGAATATTTTCTGTTAATTAAAATATAAATTATGACGAGACATTATTTAATGTACTCGCTCTCGCTCACTCTCTCTCTCTCTCTCTCTCTCTCAGAGTTGACCTCAGGCCAGACAATTAAAATGCAATGCAAATTTCATTTTGCTAACGAGCGTGGCATGGGTCAACATGTGCCACGGCCACTGCATAACCGCAATGCTCACACGCTCCAAGTGCTGCGGTTCTTTTTGGCTGTGCATTGACCTTATCCGGTGGCAACGGCGGCGGCGGCGGCTGTCCGGGACAACATGATAAATGCGGCACATTAGTTGCGTTTTAATTGATTTTATCTGAACAAACTGTTAAAGCTGCCACCGCAACACGCTGGGAGAGAGAGAGAGAGAGAGAGAGGGAGACGGAGCTATTTGTTCATCACAAACCCCAAAAGTTATAAAGCTGCCATGCTTTGCCCTAATGACTGTCTGCTGCACCTGTGCGATAAATCCGAGCTGTTTACAATTTTGACCGAAAATTAGCATATTTACCATAGAGTACGCAAATAGTCGGAGAGCTGGACGGATGTGTTTACAAATCAGCGTTAATCACAATTTAAGCGCACATTAAGCTACACAGCCATTAAGTGGACATGAGGGATGCTGCGAGAGAGAGACAGAGGGAGAGAGGGAGAGAGAGGGAGGTAGAGCCTGCTCTATCTCCTCTAAATGCATTCAGTCTGCGCTGCTCTGCTCTGTTGTCCGACTCTAACCAAATGCACTTGGCAAATTGCAATGCTCGCTGCGTTTCGTATTCCATTTGGTCCACACCAAATGCTTTTTCGATGCCTCGGGCTAAATGTTTTGCCATTTACAATTGCAAATCGAAGCGGGAGCTAAATTAAGGCGAGCGCAGAGCATAAAAAGAAATGAGTTCAGCTAAAATATATTTGGCTTAAACGAGTCTAGCTGCATGTGGATTTGGCTAGGATTATTTGGCAGGGCACTCGTTTGACTAATGGCCAAATGGTAAAAAGTAGAATCTATTAAAAAATAGAGTGTACACAAAAAATACATATATATATTTAAGTAGTATATAAATATATATGAAATATATATGAAGTAAATTCATATATATACGAAATTATATATAATTGGCAGCCACTGTATGAAAAGCCTTTAAAGAGCAACAGAGATTTGAACATATTTATATATGAGAGTGCGTCTAGCTAACTGGGAAATACCAGAACCACTCCTACTGTTCTGCTACGCCACACCCACTTTTCCATTCAGGGCATAACAAAGTGTTTCTCATTTTAATAACTTTCACATATCTCTCTCTTTGAAGGAACTCTTCCTTTGTTGAATGTAATGAACCAGATTATATAAAATTGGAATCCAATTCTTAGTAACCGAATTTTATTAGGCAGTGTAATTAATTTCATAGTAAAGCTGCTTGGATTATTTGCTCAGCTGGATAACTATATTGAGACTGCTTCGACCATATGAAATGACTTCAAGTGAAGCAGCAAAAAGAGTCAAATGAAAATCGAATTTCCCATCGCTTGACAAAAATTTTAACTCACAAAGCTCAGCTCAAAGCTCATTAATATTAAGCAGCAATCTCTGCTGTCCTATAGACTCTATTATTGTCAGCTTTCTGTTGTTATCAAGACTGTAAAAAAGTTTATATATGAATAGTTTATTGCATATAGATAAACAGAGCATGAAAAGAATGCTGAAGTTTTTCTCAGCAGTCTCCTGCCGCTGCTTCTCCTGCTACTCCTGCTGCTCCTCCATACATTACGCCTCTTTATTTTCGCTTGCCTTGTCTGTTGATTTTTTTTGGGCATATTCAAAGTGTCTTGTGGCAAATTAACTAGTTGCTAGCGAACAGCATTTGCACTTGGCCAACACAAATGGCGGCTGCTGCCAACTAGGACTTGGACTTGTTGCAAAAGGAAACTTTTTCGCCGTCGCCGTCGCCGTAGCCGAAGGAGCACACAAATTAAAACACAAAAAGTGTAATTACTGTTAACTGTAGACAGCGGCAGATTGTTGTAGTCGCTGTGGCTGTGCTTGGCCAGGCGAACATTGGTTAAACAAACAGCAACAAGGCCAACTTTGTGGCACTAACTTCAAATGAGTTGTAGCTCAATTTCGGTGCAAAGTGGGCGGGGCAGGAGAGCAAACAAATTGTCGTGTTGCACTTTAATTGGATTTGCTTTTCTTATTTTTTGTGTTCCCTTGTAAATATTTAATATGGAATGTAATTGAATGTCTTACCGTCTGGCAATTCGTAGAGTTTCTTTGGCAATTGCGCAAAGTAGGGATGCTGCAGTGCCTCGTCGGCGCCGATGCGCTGCTCGGGATTGAGCTGGAGGAACGCGTTCGCTATCGTCTCGCCCTCGATGATATCGTACAGCCGTGGAAAATTGTGACCCAGTTTTCGTGGTCGATAGAAACCTAGCCAAGGTAACAAAGTTCAATTAGTATCTCCCTCTCTCTCTCTCTCTCTGTCTCTCTCTCTCTCTCTCTCTCTCTCTCTCTCTCTCTCTCAGGATGCTTACCCAGCTTGTGCGGTTTGTAGCCGGGAAAATGTGTGACGCCCTGCCACGTTTCCTCGGTGGGCGTGCCAAGCAATTTGAATATCTTGTCCAGCTGATCGTATGTATCACGTATGCCCGGAAACGTAGGCATACCAGTCACCATCTCCACAAATATGCAGCCAACGCCCCACATGTCCAGCGACGTCGAGTACTCCGTGCTGCCCAGCAGAACATCTAAATGGTTGAGAAAGAGGGTGGGAGGGTGTTTGGTTCGTTAGGTAAATGTACTTTTTTCTATGGAAATAAATTGCAATTTTAAATAAATAAACAGAGCTGTTGCCCGAGCGGCAGTCGGTTGACAGCCTGACACACTGACTGACAGCCATGCAGATGCAGATGCAGAGGTCGTCTTGGCGCTTATCTCGGCTGGCCCTAAACAAAGTTTTTTTCACAAACACACACACACACACATGCGCGCATGCAAAATAGGGACAGGTGAAGCACACTGGACTGGAGTAAGCTCCAGCAGCTCCAATGTTGACCAAACCACATCCGCACGTTTACACATATCCATACACTTGGCTGCAGATGCTGCTCCACTCTTCCCTACTCTCTCTCTCTCTCTCTCTCTCTTTCTCTCCTCTAACCTGGTCAAGAGTTCTGCTCGTCTGCTCGTCTGCTGCTAAGAAGTGCAGATTAAATTTGTTTAACATGCTTTGACTTGCCCCGTTGAGGTCAGTCGGGAGTCCAGGGAGCAGCACCGAGCTGCTGCCGCTCGACTTCACACAAAGTGCTTATGCCGAGGGAATTGCATATTAAAAAATTAACTTTATTCTCTTTACATAACTCACTCTCTCTCTCTCTCACACACATTCTCTGGCTCTATCTTTTGCGCTGCAAATTGATGAGAAATTTGTTGAGCACGGAGAAACAGAAAGAGAATGAGCGAAAAGCAAAGCTAAATGAATTGTTTACCCATTGGACGCTGTCTATTTAGTGGGATATTAAAATTAATCTGCTTTCAGCTCTATGGGGCAACACCAAATTGAAAATGTTTAATGGAAATGTTCGACAAACCAATATTAATCTGCTTTCAGCATGCAGCTGGGCAAATTAATTCAGCTCAATGTTATCGAAGCCTGAACTTTGAGTGCTGCATAGCTATCAGCAGCGCTTGTTAGTGCGGTTAGGCATAAGCTTGGGAATTATCCGAGTGAAACGGGAAATTAACAAGATGATTGGGTTTCCGAAAAGCTTTTAGTTTATAGTATTTGAGCTAGCCAGAGATAGACGAAGTAAGCTTTGCATGAGTTCAAGCAAACTCTAGAAGCTCAATAACTACTGAAAGATCATTTGTTGCTTCATAAAGTCGAAGATAAACATAAACATGTGCATTTGAATGAACTAGTTCATGAGAGATAAGCAGTGAGACGAAGCTCAATATTTAAGCTCTTGAATTGGTTTACTAAGAATTACTTGAGCTGCTGATAAACTGTAACCCATTAAAAAATATATATATTTTATAAAATGCTGCAATCATAGCAACTGAACTAGTTTTTATTCTGAGCTCTTGTTTTCCACTAATTATTTGCAGTCCATTCGCAAAAATTACTCAACAAAACTGAACAAAAATCTGCGTACATGGCAAATGAACTAGTTCTTTTTGTGAACTCTTGGCTTCAATTAGTTATTCTTATATTTTATATACTTAATTTTTATTTTATTTTGCAGTCCATTCGCGTCATTCAAAATACAAAATAAATATGTACACTCCAAGCAAATGAACTAGTTCTTTTTGTGAGCTTTTAACTTCAACTCGATTTTCATACATTTTTGTTTTTGTATTTTATTCATAACTAAGAATCCCTCAATGAATCTCAAATGAACTAGTTCTTCTCATGAACCGAATATTCCTATACAATTCAACTTTCAGAGTCCTGGCTAAAACTTATTATACGTTTCTATTCATTAATCAAGTGCTGCAAATGAACTAGTTCATCTATTCAGTTTACCCATGCTTGAGCATTAAATTCCAGCATTAAATTGCAATCAGCTCGAATTAAACAACTAGTTCACTGAGCGCTATGGCAACCCATTTGCAATGCCAGCAAATATGCAATTATATCAAGTGGCTGGGGCCAGGTCGTCAGCGGCACTCACCTGGTGGACGGTACCATAACGTGACCACTTCATGGGAATACGTATGGCTGGGCACGCTCTTGGCACGGGCCAGGCCAAAGTCGGCTAGCTTCAGTTCGCCGCAGTCGCTGATTAGCAGATTCTGCGGCTTGACATCGCGATGCAGGACACGACGCTTGTGGCAGTAGGAGAGGCCGCGCAGGAGCTGGAAAAGGAACAGGCGCACGTTGCGATGGTCCAGGCCACCCGGATGCTTTTCCATATATTGCGATAGATCGGTATTCTGCGAGGAATGAATTTCAAGCGTTCGATTAGTTCTTTATATATAGATAGATATATATTTATCAATCTGTCTACTCACCACATATTCAAAGACAAAGGTCAACGTCTCGCGGGTGTGCACGATGTCGTGCAGGGTCACAATGTTGCTGTGTTTCAGTTCTTTTAGCAGCGACGCCTCCCGTATGGCCGTGAATGGTGCGCCCTCCTCCTCCTGCAGCCGGATCTCCTTCAGTGCAACGCGCTGGTAGGTTAATCTGTGTGCGGGTGGGGGAAAGCAGCAGGAAGTGTGCCGTGTGTCAGCAAATTAATAAAATAAATACACAAGTCAAGTGAAACATCCCATAAGAACCATTACGAAATGCCCCACAATGTAGCCGAGATGAAAACAAACACGGAATTAGCCAGAGCTCGTAGGGGCCCGGCTCGCATTGTCCTCGCCGCAAGTCATGTAGGGACAAGCTGGAGGCAGGGACTGTGGCAGGAGCTGTGGCAGGGGCGGGGTTTGCGCTTGGGCCTTTAGGTGTGCACAGTTGGGTCTTTGCTTACATTAAACGGACATAACGAGCCCAACAAAAATACGCACAAAAATGTGCGGCAAACACTTAACGTAGCCGCCCCTAAGCCGCATATTTGAAGTGTCAAATTAGGTTAAATTATTTGACACCGACGCCGCAGACGGCAAGAATTTATGAGACCTGCTATAGCCCAGGCACATTCTAATTGGAACCGACTACGACTTGGTTAGGTTCCACAAAGCAGAGAGGGGAAGGACATGGCGAGGGGCAAGGCAGCAGGCATGCTAAAATCCTAGTCATAAAGTAGTTGATTTACGTCTGGTGCCAAGTGACGGCAAAAATTGAGCAAAAGTTTTTCGCAGATGCTCGTGTCTTGCTCCCTCCCTCTCTCCCCCTTTCTCAGGCTGTCTGTCTGATCCACTCGAATGGGCCCTGGACCGAGGATTGAGGGTTAATTCAGTTAACTAAAGCGTCGCGATTTCAGCTAATTGGCAGTTGACGTCAGCCACCAAAAAGTGTTTCGACTCCAAGTCACTTTCGCTCGGCTAATGATGATGACATGCGTAATGAGCGTAGCACCAGCCACTGAGTGAAAGATAATGTACTTCAAATTAACCCCGATGGTTAATCAAAGGAAGCATTATCGTATCAAAGGCGGATACAGAAACATTAGCTAAGGCAATATTAGATAACGAAATAATATATATATAACTTGACTTGATTTCCGTAATCACATATATTTCGGAAACTTCACTTGGACTCGAATGATATTTTGTGAGGGGCGGACTTGTAGAGGTGAGGTAAATATAAGTTACTAATTAAGTGATTGATAGGCTGGTTATAGACAACAACGTAGGCGGGACTAAGCGTAGACTGGGCGAGGCATATGCTAACTAAGGGAAGGCATTTGTAATTTAGGTAACTCTAGGGTATGCTGATATGATATGATATAATATATGCCTGAATACTTTAAATTTAATATGATATAGGAAAATAGATATAGGAAATAATTGCTTCTTGCTCAGCTGCCTCTGAAAGACTATTCATTAAACTCTGGCTGGCCTCAACAGAACTGAGATTAACTCTAAAATTTTCTTTAAACTCATATGCTAAAAATTAAATTAAATTTAATATTCATATAGTATTATATAATGTAATTTAATATTAATTTATTATGGTGCTAGCAAAGATCTAAAAGAAATTGCTTCTATAACTCCGAGCTAACCCCATTAAACAAGTCCTCAAATAAACTCTGTCTTCATTTTCCACTTTCCCATTTGTCAAGTACTTGTAAAACGGAATACCATTTGGATGGGCATAAAACATTTCTGGGCTTATCAGCCCACACAAATAACTGTTCCTATTTGCGAAACGCCTACAATTTTATTGGAGCATAAACCAATTTGATGCTGAAACAAGTGAACTTTTGTTTATATAAATTTTAAGGCTCATTTTTATGCCAACATCAAACCGCGAGCGCGAGCTGGGCTCGCCTGATGATCTCTTCGAGTAGCTGCGCCGTTCTCTAGGCAAATGTTGCTGCTGAATGCCCGCCAGCCGCAACGGTATCAATTAAGCCTTTTATGCGATGGCAAGTGGTGCTGTTACACACACACACACACACACACACACACACACACACACACACACACACACACACA
>NW_022045860.1:35311-71713 GCF_001654015.2 Drosophila navojoa | reverse complement strand
CACACACACACACACACACACACACACACACACACACACACACATGCACACACTTTTATAACCTCTAAGGCGTGTGCCATAAAGAGCTTATGTGTGCGCACATCCTGCTACGGCAACATCCTTTGGCTCCTTGCTCCTTGGCGACATGCGAAATTTTCATGTAAGCGGCAGCTGCAGAGCAACTCAGGCAAATTACACGACAACAGCAACAGCAGCCAGGATACATGACTACAAGGATGTGTCGGCTGGTTTTTTGTTGGGGTGGAGCGGGTGCCATGAAAAATGTATGAGAAAGCTGCCTGCCTGCATTTGATAATTTCCAACTGGGTCAACGTTTGACTAGCTGGGCGTGGCAAGGCGTTCGATAAGGGCGACAGCCATGTCGCAGGATATGGGCCAAACTTTAGTTGCGTTAATGTAATAATAATATGATTTAGTTAAGCATAGCTAGAGAGGGAGACAGAGAGAGAGAGGGAGAGGGAGGGAGAGGGAGATGTAGCGCGAAAGTTTTGCCTTTAAGCAGCAAAGTTTGACGCCAGATGGCGCTACTGTTGACAGTTGACCCACTAAATGCTAATCAGACGCGTTAGCTAAACTCGAGCAAAGTTCAAGTGCTCGTGCCCAAAGAAAAACAAAAACTTTGCCAAGTCCAAACAGAAGTGAAATCATTTATGAAAAATCTCTCCACAATTGACAAGCCAACTCTGAAGGAAGGCCGCATAAATCTTAACAACAGAGAGGACTGAAAGCAAAGGCAAAGCCAAAGCCAAAGGCAAAAGGCAAAGCAAAAGCTAAGCCAAGCAAAAGGCAAAGCACTGACCCAAATTTGCGTATGAAAATGCTAATCAGCCGGCCAAGCCGAGCGAGCCAAATTTGGCTTGAATGCAAAGCCAACAACGGCTCACAAGTTGTCATACAGCGCCAATTTTCATTTACATTTTCCATTTTGCCATTTCCCTAGTTTCCCATTTGCACAGCTCTTGGCCACGTTTCCTGCTTGGCCCAGATAAATTAGAGCGAATTAATTGCATTCCGAATAAACAAAGCTAATTGGAACTCATTTCGCATGTGGCTCGACGCTCTGCATGCCAAATGAGAAGCCGAAACCAAAGAAACACACACAACTTTTCCTTGTTCTCCTTGTTATGCACGTAAATGCTAAATGCCCATTGTCATAGGCGGAGGACGGCCTGCAGCTGCTGGCAGCTGGGAGCTGGAGTCGAGCTGGGAGCCGGGCTCTGCAAATGATTGTCAAATAAATCAGCAAAGCAGGCAGCGGCAGCGGCAGCAAAAGTAAGTCGGCGACGCCAATGCAGCTGACAGCCACTGGGTATTCATCATGTGGCACCCATCCTCACTCCACCCACTCCACTCCACTTCACTCCACTCCACTCCACTCATTGCTTGTAAATATAAGTAGCCCGCCCCCGGCCCCTGCCCGCCTTGCTTTGCCCTGGCTGGCCTGTCAGAAAGGTGACGAAGCTTGTTTTTGTTGCCCGCGCTCATTTGTCAAATTATGAGCGACGCAGCTCAAGAAAATCAGAGCCGGCGCAAATGAGGCGGCATTTGTTAAGGAGCAGGAGAGCGAGCAACTGGAAGGAGGCCGAGGCCGCTCGGCTGCCAACTCAATTGTGTCAAAGGCGAGCGGCAGAGAAAAGGGTTACGCAGGCACTTTGAAAAGTGCGTTAAAGAGACCCAAAAAGCCAACACAACAAGCAGGAGTAGGAGTAGCAGGAGCAGGAGTAACAGGAGCAGCAGGAGCAGCAACAGCCACTACAATTGTATGTATTTTGCCAGCACAGTTTTGTGTTTTTTTTCCTCCTTTCTAAGCCCGCCTTGCTCCATTGTTGCACTGCTGCCCATTGTTGGCCATTTCCTGCTCGCAGTGCCTGCCCCAGCGCCTGATTGATAGCCGCATTTGCATAGGACAAAAAGAAAGGAGGAAGCTGCGATTGTGTCTTTGTATCTGTGTCTGTGTCTGGGCTGCTGTAATGAGCCTCTGCCAGCAGCTCCACATAAATAGTATATATAGTGTATATATAGGACGCTGCATGGCAAATGAGCACACAGCCGGATGCAAAACGATAAAGAAAGAGTGCGAGTGAGAGAGATGGAGAGAGAAGGCATAGCAAGTGCTGCTCGAGCAGCATTTGTAAATAAATCAAGAGAAAATGGCGGGCGGCATTGTCACACAATTCTGCTTAAAAGGCATTTGATTTAGGCGCAACAACTGTAAAGCTGACAGGATGGGACGCAACCTACAAAATACAGGACATGTCCAACCCGTTCGCTCGCTCGTCAGCCTTGAAGCTCGTCAAAATTCATGGAAGGCAGCGGAGCAATAATTTTGCTTAACCCACTGACATGGCAACCCAATTTGAGGACCGCAACTTGATTTATGGCACTCAGTTGGGACCCCACTATATACATATACATATATTTACGTCTATGTGCGTGTGTGTGTGTACTCACTTGCTAAATCCTTTGTAGACTGTCGCATAGGAGCCCTCGCCGAGCGGTTCCAGCTTAACATAGGCCTCCTGCTTGCCGAATGGTGAGTCGCCCTGCGGGGTAAAGAGAGAGAAATAAATAAACAAAGTTGTAATTAGCCAAAAGTTTTGCAAGCTGATCTTAATTTATGTTGGAGACAATTCTTATCAAACTCAAGTTAAATTGTTTTCAACTGCCGCCTGAAAGTATGCAGCGAAGTGTGTTTGATTTGCCGCTCAAAAGTAGGCAATGGAAATTTGCATTGTCAAAGAAGCGAAATTTGTGCATATAAAGCAGTTGCTGATTTGTTGTTCCTATTGTTCCAATTCCAGGAACAAAGACAAGCGTTAACATAGATGTAAAGAACATAATATATATGTACATTAATGGGGTATATAATATATTTGGACGTTCACTCAGCAATTTCGTTTTTATTAGCGCAGTCGGAACACAACAATTGTGTAAACCATTTGGTGTAGCTCTACACCTTTTCTATTAATCAATGCTAGACTCAAACGAGTCTGTACTTAAAAAGCTATTCCCATGTGAATATTATTCTTTAATTGTGGTTGAAGCAAAAAGTGTATCGATGTCTGCGTCGAGAAGCAGCTCTATTCTACTTTCATCTGCTTCTTCCATTCCGAGTAACAGGTTAAGCTCTATGGAAGTAGTTGTCCTATTTGTCTACATTTACTCTGATTTATTGTATGGAAGTAGTTGTCCTCTTTGTTTGAATTTATTCTTTGGTTTATAGTATGGAAGTAGTTTTTCTCTTTGTCTCACAGATCTATGTTGCCAGATGAGAGAAACCATAGAGAACATTTCATTGACACAATCAACCGCAACTTGGTTGATATTATTGATTGATATAGGGGTAGAGTTTGGCTTTTTTAAACCAAGAAATATATGCGCTCTTTAGACTAAAATATTCCCAACTTGTTGGGCGTCTCTACTCTGAAGACCTTCCACATTGGAATACATTTTATATTTCTCTTGCTTAATAATAACCAAAAGCCAGCTCCTTTTCTCTATACAATCAATTTCCATTATTGTTTGTGATTGTATTACAGCTACTTTACTTTAACGTTGCATGTTGAATTAGTTCAACTTGTAAATGTATTTCCTTATTTGGGACTCTCAATGCCAAAGCACAGGGTCCCACCAGGACAAATTTCAAAGAGATAAAAATATTTTCAATGACTCCTCCAAGCTCAACGCTGTGCACTACACTCAAGCGCCGCCACAACCAGTTGAGAATTGTAAGCGCACAAATATGAAAAAAGGCGCACAGAAGTATGCAACGATTTATGCGCAGTTCTCTGTGTGTATGAAGAGCTATATCAAATGACCAGCAATAGAGTACAGTTAGACAAAGTGAGTGCATAAATTGATGGAAATTGATTGAGTGAGAGGAGAAATGCATTTACTGCTGCTTTTCATTTCACTCTACTTACCCCAAATGCACTGAAACGTTTGCGTCGCGGATGCGGATCCTGTTTGTTGAGAAAGACCTCGGACTTGGGTCTGGGCGGCTTCTTGGGTCGCATGACGACATGCGAATGGTACTTCATCTCCTCCCTGATGTCATCGTCCAACAGCTTGCTGTCCGACGAGACCGACAATTGTCGCTGTACGCGATCATGATGGTCGGTGCTGTCCGTGCTGCGCCAGTCTGCAAAGGGAGGAAGAAGGAGAAGAAGAAAAGAGAGTAGAGTCATCAAAAAGCGAGCAAAAGCAAGGAAAGGAAACAGCTTAATGAGATTGTACAAGTGCTTGGAGTAGACTACTTAAAATCTAAATTAGTGTACCACACAGAGAGAAGGAGAGAGGCAGAGAGACTGTCAAAGAGAAAGAGGGAGCAAAGGTAAGAGAGAACAAAGCATAAGCCAACAAATGGCCAGTTGCAGGCTGGCTGAAGGACCTTCAAGGAGTGCAGAAAAGGATTTGGGGCTCGGCATAATGAGGCCACAGCCACGCCCCCCCAGCCAGTTGTTGGCAAGTTTGCTCATTAACCCAGGAGACCGAGAGGGGGCTGCCAGAGGTGGCTGCATCATCATCATCATCATCATCAATGGCCAGCCTTGAAAGCGTTGCATGCAACAACTCTGCGGCCACTGTGGCAACTCTGGCATGTTTACACAGCGGCAACCGAAACCGAAAACCGGAACGAATCGAATCCGCTGAAGCTCTGCATAATACAGCTGGCAAATATAATAAAAATGTTTCAAAAGCTCTATATGTATAGGTGAGTGTAAGTGTGTGTGTGGGTGTGTGTGTGTGTGTGGCAGCAGCTGGCAGCAGGTGGCAGCCAGTTCAAAGTTGGTCTAGGACAAACTTTTGTTGCAATTGTAGCTGAGGGGCGTGGCAGCTGCTGCTGCTGCTGCTGCTGCGGCAGTGGGTCACCTAGTAACCCGATGATATTCATTGACTTGGGAGCGTGTCAGCCAGCGTGTCCCTAGCTGGCTTTCAATTTGCTTTAGCAATTTGTTTGCATTGCCACTGCCACGCCCACACAGCACAGGCACAGGCACAGGCTCTCTCTCTCTCTCCCACTCCCACTCTCTCTCTCTCTCTGCACTTGGCTTCGCCCTGTTTGTTTGGCTTTCTATTTGAGCACTAATTACATTTTAAATTATGTTTGCTTTTGGCATCGTCGTGGCTGCTGCTGCTGCTGCTGCTGTGGATGCAGTTGCTACCGTGACTGTTGCTCTGACAGCTGCACACACACACACACACGCGCACACAGGTGTGTCTGTGTATCTTTGTGGCTTTATTGAAATATTTATATAATATAGTTGTGGCTGGCGGCTGTTGCCAGCGCAGTTTGGTTTTGTTGCAGCCCTCGAAGAGTGGGCGTGGCAGCACGTGTGCATTGCATGATATATACAGTTCAATGCGAGCGAGCGTAAATAATGGAAGCACGTGAGCCACTAGCGAAATTTTAAGCAACTTTTGCTGAAACTTAAAGCTGCCCAACATCCCCCACCTCTCGTACTGTTAAGTTTGCCTCATTTGCGATGCATAATTTCGCATTTCCTTGCCTGCGCACAATGATCAAGTCCCCGGTGTAACACTTGCTTAAACTCGTCTTTCAATTTCGCCAACTTCAGCTTTCATTGAATTGCATTTCCGCTGGGCTTCTAACCCACATTTCCGAGCAGAGCTCGCAACACCTACTCATATATGCACACAAACACACACACACACACACGCACACACACTCAGGCATTCATGCCACAGTCAATGGCCTGACCATAGTACGAGAAAGAAAAACTCCATTTAGGAAACTGAGCGTTCAAGAAGGTCTTCCAACTCCATTTGCTTTCACCTCGTGTTTTTTTTTTCACGCCTCCCCAAAAAGCAGCTCTAGCTGTTAGTTCTGGACTAGAAGTTACCCTGGAGTTATTGTATATGAGACTTTAAGGAGTTTGTAAGTACTTAACAAAGTTTTTCTTTCTCTCTGAATTAGAACTTTGAGCTGCTAAGAAGTTGCGCTCTTAGACTTGTATGATTCTTGGCAATAAATTTAGCAAATTTCAACAATAATCTTCACTAAATCCATACTCTACATATACCATATTCTTGACAAATAATTCTGCCTAATAAAATCTAAAATATTCGCAAAAAGTTCTACATATAATCATATATCTAAATATCACTATCAAATGGCAGTTTAGTAATGTTGATTAATCTCTCATTTGATAATGATATTTAGATGGTATATCTGATTATATTTCGTTACTATTCTCCCATCCACAGATATATTTCCCCAACTTCAGTCTATGATATTCTCCAGTTTCTCTCTCAAAACTGAAGTGCTAAGTGTTATGGCTTTTCGTTAAACTCATAATAGGGCATAAAACCTATCTGGATATCGTCTGTCGCCCATCTCGACAACTATCACGCCTTCACCAACCCCTAGCTACATCTTATGCGCACAGGGTATACAGCCAGCGAAGAGAAGAAGAAGAAGCAGAAGTAGGAAAAAACTAAATAAAAACCAAATTTAATATGCGCGCACAAGATGCTCGCTGTGGATGGCGCTTCCTGTTGCCTGCCTGTTGCCTGTGTTGCCAGACAGTCAAACAGAATGTTGAGAAATGACTAACATAAAAATTAAAAATTCAACAGCAGCCGATTGTGCGAGGCGGGGCGAGACGAGCTGGCATGACGTAAGGCGAAAAATAAAATAAAAACTTTTGGGCAAACTTGCCGAGGATAACAGGATATCAGGATATTAGTATATGAAACGCTGCCTTCACGAGAACGGACGTTCGTTGAAAGCTAATCCGACTGTGAATCGCATATGGCACACACACACACACACACACACATGGCATATGTACATATTAGACGAAGACAGCGCACAGAACGTTCCATGGCAAATGTTGACGGCGATTAAATGCGCAATATGCGCCATAAATGAGCCAAATAAAAGAAAAGAAAACCGAGAGGAATACTTGAAGGAGAACAAAAACAAAATGAAATAAAGAAAGAACAGATATTGAACGAGTAGAGCCACCGAGTGCTCACAGCTCCAGCCAAATCTCATCTCATGCTAGTGCCTCAAGCAGACTTCTCTCTCTCTCTCTCGCTCTCTCCCTCACTGTGTCTGTCTGTCTGCTCCTCCTGCTCGATGACATTGTCGTCCTGGCAGCCGTCTTGGCTACAGCTCAAGCAAAAGGGGCAAAAGGGGCAAAGAGCCGGGCACATAGATGAAAGCCATTTGATTTGCAGAAATTGACTGAGCATTGGCAAAGTGGCTGTAAAATTGGAAAAATGACTCGCAAGGCAAACGACTTTTAGCGCTCTTCTACCACACATTTGGTATATTAGAAAGTTCAAAAAATTCCAATAGTTGTGTGTGATTATTCCGCAGCGAGTGCCAACAATGCCAATGGCAATGACAATTCCGAGACACAAACTTGGCGCATATCAAAAGAGCTGGCGATAATCATTTGGCAATGATAATGCCAATGCGAAATGGCCATGCTAATGGAACAGTTGGCAACGCTTACCGCATCGCGTGGGTGTACAGACACATATGTCCATCTATCGATTAGGGTGGCTTTCATAACTGGGGCAACTGGAGCAGCGCTCTAATGGCGCTCAAGCATTCAAGTATTGAATGCAAGTTGTTTATGACTTTAATGAGATTTGTAACATTGATTTGTGATGTTGCTTAAGTGATCTGGCAACACCGAACAATGTTGCATGCATATTAAGTTGGCTGCGCTTGAATATTACACAAGATATCTCTGAATACCTTTCGTTTACTCTATGAGTTAGCGGTTAGAGATTCTGTATCATTCTTCTTCTCTGTAGAGTCTCTATGTTTTGTCATTCTTTTTTTTCACTACCATCAAGTATACCTGCCTCTACCGTCTCTCCAACTCTCGCGCTTCCTTAGTTTACAAACCACTTGCTCAGATCAAAACTTTACAATTCTGTCAAAATTAATACTTAAAGTTCTTCCTCGCTCACCTCAACTTTACAAACTATCTTATGGCATACAAGAAACATTATTTACATCTTCTCTCTCTCTCCCCCTCTCTCTCTTTCCATGTTTATAGCTACTTCCTCCTGCGTTTTTTTACAGCATTCATAAAGTTATATAGCCGGTTTTTGGTACTGCACTCAAGCGCAGCGAGCAGTCCCCCGCTTTGTCTGTCGTCACGGTCCTTTCGGAACTCCTTTAACGCCTTTATGCTTAAGTTTTATTGCGTTACACACTAAAATCTCTCGGGCGAATAACTTGAAATGCAAACAGAAATCAGAACAGGAAACGGTTCACAAAAACAACAACTCAAAGAATAAAATGATAAACCAAGGAAATGAAAAGAAAAAAAAAACAGTAAGGAAAATGAAAACTGAGTGCAGAAAATTCGCGCATAAAATGAAAACAATGAAAATTATGCAAGCGCGTTACATCAGCCGAGCAAAAGTAGAGGCAAAAAAAAAAAAAAAAAAAAAAAAAAAAAAAAAAAAAAAAACAATAAGAAAAAAATGGAAATAACACAGAAATGCAAAAATGTGTCATACAAAAAACGGAAATGATAAAAATAGCGGGCGCTGAAGCAGCAGACTGTGCGGGAGGCGGGACGCGGAGTAGTCGGGTGAGACTGTCTCTGATGCTGCTGCTGCTAGTGCTGCTCCTGCTCCTGCTCCTGCTGCTCCTGCTGCTGCTGCTGCCTCTTGGCGGCGGTCATAGTTATGCAAATGCTATGCAAGGATGTCACGTCCTGCTGTGACTTAAAGCCAGCCAAACACTTGCACGCACACACATGCGACCCCAGTGGGTGGCTAAATTGTATCTTTCCCCAGGGTCTTCATATATTTTTTTTTCTTTCTGTTTTTGCATATCTGCAGTGTGCGTGTGTGCGTGTGTGTGCGTGTGTTTGCCCTGCTGTTGGCGGCATACCCCAACTGTTGGCCTTTTGCATTATTGCATATTATTCGCAATTTCTGTTTACTACTCGTATTTGTTTTTGGCTTTGCGGCATTATTTATGACTCCTGCCCAGGCCGGCAACAGACTATCATAATAAAAAGAAAAAATCACAGCACAGTACGCTGACGAGTGGCTCAGACACGCCCACACGCACCACATACATCAGCTAGTGTGTCGCCTATAAAACAGAAATGAGCTAAACATAAAAAAATTTTTACTTCTCATTTGCATAAGTACGCGGGACACGTAAAGCGTGCGAATTTATGCTTCTTGTATTGCTCAAGTGCACTATGAAACATTGTTTTTTTTTTTATGATTATTATTAATATACCCTGTACTTGATGGGCATGAACGAAATATGGAAGAGTGCTGATAGTGGAAGTGGATGACAAGATTTCTACTGCTACAGCTGTTAAATTTAGAATTGATATTTTATCGGGGTATTTTAAGGGGTATCTGCTAGTCGAGCTGACCTTTTTTTCTATTTAGTAGAAGTAAACTAAAGTAGAAGTAAATGCAGGCAAAAAAGATTCTGCATTAAATTGTCTTTTCAACTTTTTAAGGAGTATCTGTTAGTCGAGCTTAACTATAAAATCTATAGTACCAGCTGAATATTTACATAAATAGCTATGCATTATTTAGCATTAAGTTAGGTACGCCATTTTATACTATACAAACATTCACCAACTTTGCGCGGTATCTGCTAGTCTTGACAACTCTAAATATTTTATCGCTCTTATTCATATGCGCGTGTCACGCGTTTGCGTAAAAATTTAATAAAACAAACATTCGCTCAACTCGTTGAAGCGTACGCCGCAGGCCCCTTTGGCTCGCTCCATGTCTAGCCAAAATAAATAAAATATATGGCAAATGGTGAGCGTATATATATTTATGCGCCGGGGTGTATCGCCAGAGTGAGTATTTCCTCCTCGGCCAGCGACAGGAAATACAATTTTGATAAATGCAACAGCACAGCGCGCTCCAGCACGATGGCCATCGACAACGCATTTCAAATTGGGCAACCAGCCACGCCCTACAGCCCACTGCCCACCGCCCACCGCTCACGGCCAGAGTGCCAGCTTCATCTCTGGCGACATCAAGTGTCCTCCAGCTGGAAACATTTGCGCTGTTTTTATTTGTTTGCGGACCGTTTCGCCTTCAACCGTTCGCCGTTATGTTTGTGATTTATTATTCAGGCCAGAAATTAAATTTTGCTCTCTTTTTACAGCAGCCTCGCCGTCGCCTGCTCTCCTTTGTGTGTTTTGGCAGCCCTTTTAGTGTCACACCCACACCCACACACACACATATACATCCTGTGCCTGCTTGCTAAGTGCCACAAAATTTATTGTGTTGTTGCTGAATTCAATTACAGCGATGATAACCGAAAGGAAAAAAGGACAAGGCCAAAGCCGAGGCGATAGCTCGAGATGGCGACAGGAATCCAGACACCAGACTCTCCAGACTCTAGACTCCAGACAAGTGCAGTCAATGCCAAAGGGATTTTCAATATTGCATCCTTGAATGCCACACACACACACACACACCCATACACACCCCACAATCACACACACACACACACACGCATACCCTCACTAAGCCTCGCAAATGTCTCAATATGAAAATGATAGCCCGCTGCGTTTTGTCATTAACTTTAGCCTGTCGACTGCACTCGGCGAGCAAGGACAACGGCACAGGACGACGACGACGACGATGATGATGATGACAAAGGCAAATTCTAATGCCAAACTACACAAACAGAGGGCACAAAGGACATCATATCTATTTTAATGACATTTTGAAAGCTTCTCCCATAAAATATGATTATTTAAATTGCTGTCAAAACAGTCATAACCAAAAGAAAAACACGCAGGAGTGCATAGTAGGAAATGCTCAACTAGAAAATACCCGGAATGCCATGCTGGGCTTAGAGGGAATGGAATATGTGGAGCCCAGCTTTTATCTATGTATGCTTACGGAGTATATACAATACATTTAAAGTGTATATGATAGCAGCTCAATTAGCTGAAGATATAATATCGATCATTATCGATAATTTTAATCGATTTTGGGTTAAGTGACTCATGGAAGGAGCTAGTTCAAGTGTTTAACTTTTTTAGGAGTCACGAATATCCACGTTCTTATTTATATTGACCCGACATATCCATAATTTCCAACAGACACAATATACCCCATTTAAAAAAGCTGCAGGGCATACAAACTACTATTAAAATAACCATCTAAAGCAATTTACGTTAACAGCATGCAAAAGTTTGAGCTATGCATATAAAAAACTACAAGTTTTAAAGCTACACTAAAGCTAAGGCTAATTTAAAGCTAGAAATTTTTGGAGTGCATCATTACCTTGTGGTTTATTATTATCATTTTTCGCAGATTCTTGTGCTAAAAATAAAAGGTAGAAAAAACATATGCAAATTAAAATTAAAAATTCGTCGCAACATAAAGTCAATTTTAAGCTAAGCGGGATTTAAGACTAGGTGGAATATTGCATAGATAAGAACATGTGATTGCATAAATGAGTGAGACTGAGATTGAGCAAAAGCAAAACTAAGTAGTTTAATATAATGAGATTTTGAAATATAGGTAATTATTTGATATGCAATTTAATATACGACAAAAGCTTAGAAGATAAGAATGGTAAATAGGTACGAGTTCATATGAGTCTTAATTTAAATTCTATTTATAAGTAATACATGAGTAAAATAAATAATATAATGAAAGCAGCAGGAAATTATATAGAATGATAGACCTAAGCAGTGAGACGATTTCATACATAAAGGAGATGGAATAGAAGATGCTATAGAAAAAGAAGAATATGTGAAATATTTCTTTATCTATGTAAAGCATTTCTTTATCCATGATATCAACATTTTCTCATTCTACTCTCTTTATTGATACTCTTCGCCATCTTTATGCTTGATATGATCTAACTTATTTTGAGCCATAGATCAACGACTAAATTAAAGCATTATCAGAATCACACAGAGAGGCAGTTTTTAGGGCTGTTTCTGGCACTTAAAGTCCTAACTACAAATAGATTCCATTTGAATACATATATATTCTAATCTAGGCAAAGCTCTTGATTATGTTATATGCATTTTCATTTCATAGCAAAAAAATTGTCAACGAAAACTGAATGGCTTAAGAGCTCATGGAGCAAATTGATGTGCAGAGCAGAGCGAGTCAGGTATATATGTATATGCAATTCAGACAAGGTGTTTGCTTTTTTCAGACACACTTACACACACACACACACACACTGGTTATTATTGTGCGCATATCGATTTGCAGCTGAGAGTAAATCCACTCACAAAACAGCTATGCTATGGCAGCTATTACACGCTTGTTGACCAACCAACGAGCAATACTTGAACTTTATCAGCTCTGTCTCCCTCTCTCTCTCTCTCTCTCTCTCTCCCTCTCTCTCTCACTCTCTCTTTCTCACCGTCTCTCTGTGTCTGCTTGCTGTTAACTTTGTGCACAAATAAAAGCATAAATCGCGCGTAATAATTGGCCAAAAAGCACATTTAATGGCTTATATACCACGTCAAGGACGCGGCAAGGCAAGGACAATGGCTGCTGCTGCTGCTACTCCTGCTGCAACAGTAAGTCGTTAAGAGATTTACTCCTTGGCCATATTTCTTTTTGCACTCGACTACACCAAGCGCAAAGAGGTCTCTGAAATTTCGCTCGTATGTTGCTATATTATTGAATAAGAAATTGACATTTGATTAGAGATTTGGACGCTGTGTGCGTGTGTGTGTGTGTGTGGATCGACCCCCAGAGTCGAACTCTGTTGTGGCCTGCGGCCACGGCCACAGCTCGGACTCGGACTCGGACTTGGATCGGGCAGCATATCCTTTCGCTCATCACTTCCAATTACCGCTTATTTATTGCTTCATTTTCACTGGCAGAACTCACTTACGCAGCCCAAGGGCCAAGCCAAATTGATTTGTGTCCGTGTGTGTGTGTGTGTGTGTGTGTCTGTGTGTGTGCTTGGATTAAGCTGGCGACCGTTTGAGGATTTGTAGCTGAACTCTTTCCCGGCCATTACGTCTACAGCCAAGGGATTTATTAAGAGAAGCAGCAGCAGCAGCTGAAGCAAAGGAGTAAAGCAAAACTGTTGCCGGTTGATTGTGTTTAATTACTCCAGCCAAAGGACAGCCATGTCGAACATTGATTTTCATTTGCGATATAATGAAAAGCGTTTCCAATTAGAAACCAGCAGAGCAGAGCTCGCTTGTTATTGTTGTTGCTGCTGCTGCTGTAGTTGTTGTTGTTATTAAAAGACGAATCGACACGTACAAACAATTTGCGCGACGTGAGCCAAAACCCTTTCATTTTTGTTGTTCTTTGCTCAAAGAGCAGATTTTTAATTGCAGCCAAGTCTGCTTGGCTTTGTTGACAGCAATTTGATTGGACGCCAACAACACATAATTACTCATGCCACATGTTGCACGCCACCAGAGGCGAGACGAAAGGCCGCCGGGCCAAGGACTTCAATCAACGCTGTTGGCTCGAGGTGTGAATTGTGAAAAAACGAATTTGTTTATTTAATTAAAATTGTGCGGGGCCAGCGAAACTGAGTTATGGCATTGTTTGGGATTTTCTTTTGAAGAATGGAAGAGCACAGCATGCAAACATTGTAGTTGCTTAGGCTGGGCTGAGAGTGCTGCAGGTGTCTGACGCCATTGATGTTCAATTTAGCTAATAAGCGCTGAAACATGTAGCTGAAGATGATTTATATTGACAGAAATTCTAATTGAAAATCCCAAAAGAATTGACTCAAGCAATCAGAAATGAATAGCTGAAGCGAATAACTCGAATAAAGTAGTCCTGAATAAATAAATTTAATATTTCTTTAATTATAAAAAAATAAATAAATATTCTCAGAGCAATCCCATCTAAGTTTCGCGTACTACAAACAGCAGGTAATCTCTTTTTTCATTTCTAAATCTTTTAGGAACTCTTCTGTATCGATGCAGGAATCGTAACAGCTTTTCGAGTGCTGTCTGTCTGTTGTCTGTTTGGCAGCTGATGGATGTGGCTGAGGCGGCTTAAAGCTAAACAACAATAGCACTTTGATGTTTTCGTTCACGTTTTCGTTTTCTAATTAACAGGCAAGCCGCAGGAGTAGCAGCAGCAGGCAGCAGGAGTAGTAGCAGCAGGCAGCAGGAGTAGCAGCAGCAATCGCAGCAACGTCTGCCTGCCTGCCTGTGGAGTAGTAAATCCATCAAGTTTCGGGTATACACGTCCGCACGGTCCGCCACATCCTGCCGAGACATGCAGGCAAACACGCAGCAAAGGATATTACTTAACAAATTACATAAAATTACTTTTCTTGTACGTAACAGGCAAACAAAGCAGTCGAAGCGAGCGAGAGGAGGGAGGGCAGGCCGGCACGCCTCCCCAAGAAATCGCTTAACGATTACAGAGTATACCAACAGAGTTTCTGGCAGAGTAGCTGAGAGAGCTGCGAGAGGCAGGCGAGCGGGCTAAGAGATACATAATATGCTGCTGTCAAGTCGAAAAATGTTAGGCCTCCGAGCTTGGTGTTAAGGGTTGTGTGGGGGTGGTGGGTGGCTAGCTGATGGCTGATGGCTGATGGCGTGTGGCTTGGCTTGCTAAGCTTTTTCCACTTTTCACAGAAGCGCTGTTTGCGCAGCGCAAACAAACGAAAAACAACAGCAAAACAAAAACCCAAACAATTGGCGGCATCATTCATCATGAGCCAAAACATATGACAGCATATTTTATACGTATACAGTAAAAGAGAGAGAGAGAGAGAGTGGGAGAGAGGGGGTGGGAGGGAGAGTGTGATGGGTGGGCTTCCCTCCCACAAAAACAAAGTTGATGCTAATTAAAAGCCTTGTCTGCTGCATACGAGCTGACAATTATGCAAGACGAGCAGGAGACGGGAAGTCGGTGCCGTATCAAGTAACGCAATGGATATGGCCCGAAAAGGCAGCTGTCGCGTTTCCGGTTACATTTAATGAAAATGCCAAACAATATGAATGAAAACAATACGCAACACCAAATAATGCTTGGCTTGAGGTGGGCGGCGGCAGCGGGGCGGGCAGGCAGGTGAGGCAAAACGTTGACGTTTCGCTCAAAGAGGCCAACGCAAATGCAATTACTTACTAACGGAAAATTAGTGCTGCCATTGTGCATAAATTGCTCCACACACACAAACACACACACACACACACACACGCACACGGGGCGTATGCTTGCTATGCGACTGCGCTTTTGTAGCCAGCTGCCACTATTCCACTGCCTTTCCCCACCCTTTTAACCCCCCTCCCCCCTCTCTCTGTGTGTTAAAGTGTGCGCAAATTATGCTCATCATTGTGTGACACAATTAGCGCTGGGGCCAAGCCCGCAGAACGCATGAGGAGCGCAACTTAACCCTAATGGATGCATATGCCAGGCCAGGCAACAACAGCAGCAGCAGCAGGAGCAGCAGCAGCAGCAGGAGCAGCCGCAGCAGCAGGAGCAGCAGCTGCCTGCCACTCTGCAATTTTCTCATTTTTACTGCCATGCAAGTCATTTCATGCATGTGAAATTAGTTTATGTGCGCAATTTCAAAAGAAGTGCACAAAAAACGCGAAAAACAAAGAAAGAGAACCGCTAAAAATTTCACACTAAACGTTGCCCATTATGCAACATTTTGTTGCATGCAGCCGCGCGGCGCACAGGTGCAGGAACAGGCAAAAAGGCAAAGCGCATGCATCCGTCTTAACAGTTTCAGTTTAGTTTCGCCAACTGCATTTGGTCTTGTGCCCAAGCCTAAGGCGCTTTTCCCAACTGCAGACTGCAAATCCTTTTCCGAACTGACTTTGCAGCGAGCCAAGTTCTTGCACAAGCGACAATGCAATTTAGATAAAAACAATGCAAGAGTTTGTTGTGTGGATAAGGTTTTGCAAGTTTGGAATATGTTTTGCTGCAGGTTTTAGAAGGATGAAGAGTCAAGTCAAATGTGGAAGAAATGGGAAGAAATATAGAAGAAGATTAACATGGAACAATATAACATGGTTGCTTGCATTAAAAAATATTTAAAATTTCCACATTTCACTGACTCTATTGAATTTAGTACTAGCATAGCTTGAACCTAAGAGTTGATCGTTTGATTCGCTATGCTCTGCACGTGCAATTGCGCTGAGCAAACGTCTTTGTTAGAATTAATTTAATATTAATTGTAACTTTTTATTATTTCATATGCAAGCCAGACTCTCTGCTCAAGGTTTAATAGATTTCCTCTTTTTCTTTACATTTTTGGCCTATGTAGATATGCTCAGCCTAACTATATCATGCCCAAAAAGCAAAACTTCATAACATTGATTAAGTTTACTCACACATACATACAAAATCATTCCCTACTTCACTATGATAGCCTCTGCTCAGCTCTGATTGCCTTTTCCAATCAGACACACTCAACACGAGGCCGCTCTAATCAACTTAAATTTCATATTTCAACTCACAATCCTTCATCAACTCAATCACAATTCGACAAATTCGGCCAATAACAACTTAAACTTGAACAGGAAATTCATCTATTCAAACATTCGTTCTGTTGATTACATCTCAACAGCAGCTGCTGTCATTGAGCTACTTGGGCATTTATTTATTAACGAAATGTTCTGGCTATTGCACAATTTTTCTTCTTCTTTCTCTATTTTTTTTTTTTCTTGCGATCATCGAAATATTTATCAAAGTCAAAAACATCAATCAACTAGCTGCAATTTGTCCAAACATTATTTGCTTTATGGCCCAGTGGTCAGACGGAAATTGTACAATGGCCAAGAAAATGAATTGATTTCTCATACGAATTGTTGTGGCCAGTGGCCACAATGCAGGAAACGAGCAGGTGACTCGAAGGGGGCTAAGGACGAGCCGCATCCAAGTGGATATCAAGCCAATTCGATTGCATTGCACTGGGATAAGCCAAAGCCGCAGCAGAAATTCAATTTCGTTGCAGCATTCCCCGTTGCAATCCTTTTATTACACTGATGGAAAGCGGGGCAGAGGGGAGGGGGTAGCGAATTGTGGAGAATATTAATAAGCAATAAAATAGTCCATTGACTGTTGTTGCAGCTGCCACATTTATCCATAATATTTTTACAAGCAGCACGAGGGGAAAAAGCAAACCTGAAAATAAAAGAATTCTCTTGGTTTAAGTAATTGCAAACGCGCTTTCTCTGCTGCATTTTTTAATTAACTTCAAAAGGTTTGCTCTGCAAACAGAGGGCGAGAGAGAGAGACAGACAGAGAGAAAGAGAGAGGGGGAGAGAGTGAGCTGCTGCTGCTACTCCTCCGACTCCTTGATTTGAGAGCCGTCATTATTGTCCACTGATTTGTGGCGATGGCAAATAAAGCCCGTGGGCGTGGCCAACTGCATCTGCAATATATCATCGACGGCGACATGGCCCGTACAACAACTAGAAACAAACAAACCAAAAGCAAGCAAAAAAACATTGTTGCACGCCTTCCGTCAAGCGTTCGTCATAAAAAGCAATCGAATGGTCTGGCCAAACGCGAATTGTTTGCCAGAAGGCAACAGCACTAAATGGAGAGAAAGAACCCCCCAGTTGTGGGGGGTGGAGGGCGTGGCCGCTGGCTAAGCTCAGCGAAAACAAAAGACACGTACACAATGGCCACGCCACGGCCAACAGCAATGGCCATAGCACGGCCCGGTCCAACAGAACGCGAGAAGTGCGTTCGGGACTTAAATGAGACATTCCCTTGGCGAGCATGTCGAGAGTGGACAAAGCGCTGGTCATCCAGCAGTGGTCAATAAAAGGTGCACAGTGGTGCGATGTAATAGATCCTGGACAACGGGAAGAAGCTCGAATGTTTGGGGAATAAGTTGCAGAAAGAGCTCAAGCTAAATTTTGCAGTGTATGAAATATCGAAAAATCGCATAATCGATACTTTCCCAGTTTTCCGCTTTAACTCTTTCTGTAACTTTGTTTAGCTATAAATATATGAAATTATATTCGAATTTTTAATAAATAAATTGATTAATTATCATTTATATTTAGAATGGATTTGGTATGAAAAAATCTATCTATCGATAGTTTTTTTTTTTTTAAACAGATTAATCATCCTGATGCATTTTATATATGTTTTTTAAGGAGTTAGCTAATTCAAAACATGGCATTAAAAATATTCCACTTAATATATGGAAATATATGTGTCAACTAACTAACAATCGACAACAAAATCAATTGAATATGGCTTTAAATAAATTTTCATCAGTAATTTGAGAGAATAAGTATAGCAAAATCTATCGATAGCATATAATAGCTACCATACAGTTATGCAACATCAATAATATAAGAGAATGCATATTGATAAATATATCGATAATAGCTAGTAATTGTATACAGCATATTCCCATGTAGATTAGAGGCTTCCAGATGTCTGTCGATTACAAAATCGACTGCCAATGCACCACATCAAATATCAATAACTACAGCAAATGAATAATTGGTTGGCCAATCGACAACCTTTAACTATTATAAATGTCATGTCATGTCATTAGTTAAGTTTTCAATAAATTGTCGACCCATTCGGCTTCAGACAATCAATTCCAACTACTCCTAGTCATTTGCTCAATCAGCTGCCAATCGATAACTTGACACTGTCGATTATCATATCAAACGTTTTGCATTTCATGCCCAGCAATTGAAATGTTTCGTAGCCTACTGATAGCCAACGCATGGCTGGTGACTGATTAATCCATTATTGAGCCTGGCTAGGCTTGAATGCGAAGGCATCTACTATCTATTGCCTGCCTCGACCACAAGTACCGCACTCAACTCGGCCCTGGGCCTCCTCAATGCTCAATCAGGCGCCTAGGCAGCGAGCCCCGCACTGGCCCACGGTGCCG
Source organism: Drosophila navojoa (assembly GCF_001654015.2). The sequence goes on along the minus strand of NW_022045860.1, from coordinate 52,863 downwards.
TTGCTCATATGTAAACGACAATCAAGTTGAAAAGCAAGCTACCCCAAAATCGTAATGGGAATAATTTGCAGCAATTTCATTCAAAAAGCCTCTTACACACAGACATATATGTGTGTACGGCTGTGTGTGTGTGGTTCGTCACGTAAATGACAATCAAAATTTGAAGCAGTCTCTAGCTCTCCCTCTCTCTCTCTCTGTCTCCCCATCTCTCTCTGCTGTCTGTGTGTGCACTGCCACAGGAAGGAAGCGACTGGCCTGCAATGTGTCGAGCTGACCAAATCAAATGCGTGCCCCAAGTGCCCCAAGGCTGTCAGAGTCAACACATTCATCGAAACGGGCCGTATCTGCACTGGCAGACGGCCGAGAGCAGGACGCTAGATGCAGGATACGAATGAATCGCAATCTCCCCATAGACCAATACAAATACGCAGAGGCAACCGCAGCTGAAGCTGCTTATAATCTGAGCACACACGTGTCGACGACTCTGCGTGTGTGTGTGTGTGTGTGTGTGCGATGGGTGGAATGTGTTACAAGGATATTTGCACACACACACACACGCACACACACGTTAGTTACATGGCCGAACCGTCACTTTGTCATATTATGAATCCTAATTCCGTTGGAGGCCGTGACCTGAAGCCCCCGCCCCTCTCTCCCTCTCTCTCTCTCTCCCTTGGCATATTGTATGAGCGCCTGATGACGTTATGGATACTTCAGCTGTCACTCAAATTGCGAGCACTGTGCGTTGATTGCAAGCGCCGCCAACTTAAAGGCAGCTCAGCCCATCGGCGCCCTTAAAGCACTCGCATTTTATTATGTCGTGTGGCTGCTGCCGCATGTCTCTGGGTCTCGCTGGCTTCCTGCAGGAATTTATAATGACAGGCGTGAATTTTCATATTGGAGCTACTCGGAGACAATGTGATGTGACGGGCGTGGTGGGCGTGGCGGGCGTGGCACTGGCCAACGGGCATTGTTAGCCCAGCCAGTTGCAATAAAATGCGCGTCAAATTGTCTTGCGAGGGAAGGGAAAGGGGAAGGGGAGCAAAGTAGCCAAGTGGCCCCAGCTTGGTTGGGGGAGTTCAGGGCACTATTAAAAAGTTTGCAACCCCCGCCGGCCAACAGGATATAAAAATAAATGTAAAAAAGGAGAAAAAAAAAAGAAATTGTGGCTGGCAACGAGTTGTTTGGGGCCATCCGCATCGCCCCACCATAATGAGCTTAGTATGCAAAATGCGGCGAATTGTCAAAAAGATTCATTTTCAGACAATTTTGATGCCCTTCTTCGGGGTGGGTGCAGAGGACAGTTCGGACAATGCTCGTAATATTGGCTGCTGGCGGAGTTAACTTTAAAATTATGTGGGCGTGGCAGTTGCTTACAACTTTCACTCTATACGGACAAAGTTTTTCGCCCAAAAAAAAAAGGGAGCTAGAGAAGAATTGATTACATTAGCCGAGCGTCATTCATCTGAGCTCTGTATTACATCGCATTATTCATATTTATCTGCTGACAGACATTTTCTTTTTTTGCTGCTAAAATTCAGTTGGCAGCGAAAATCGATGGCTTGGAAATGACTCTTTGCATATTCTTTGAGGGCTCTGATTGCCAACAGTTTCTCTAGCCAATTAGCCAGGCTCGTGCTTTGATCTTGCAATGAAATCCCTATGCAAATGCTGCGCGACAGCCGTAAAAATGCCCAAAAAAAAAAAAAAAAAAAAAAAAAGGGAAAGGAAAAAATAATCGACCGCAAATTTTCCATGTCAATGCATAAGTCGCTTCATTAGCCAAAACCTCGGCTGCAAAAGGGAAATCTCGCTCACATCAAACAAAAGCAAAGCAACAAAAACCACTTTGCCAACTAAATCATTAAAAATGCGCCACACAAAGCCCACCAAAAAAAAAAAAAAAACCGGAGGAAAGGGAAGCCGTAACTCCAGCCACAGCCGGAAAAGCACAAATACGGGAAATGCGAAGAGGCGACATGTTTTTGCTTCGTTAATAAACTGCAACGAATTTGACAGCGGGTAAAGCCACAGAGAAGGGCTGTCTAACCGCAAGGCGACAGGACTTCTTTGGCTGGCAACGCCCGCCTAATGGCCGCAACAGAGAAGAACAGGAAAAGCCAGCGAAACTGTCAAAGGGTTGCCACCATGAATGGTAAACAAAGCCAGAAAGGATGCTGTTAAAGGGAGTAGACGACTTGAAGATACCACGACTATTAAGATAAGGGCAACAAGTGCCGTCTATATTAGCTTTGAGTCGACAAATTTTACGATTTGAATATGAACTTTAGTCTGATAGAGGTAAAGGTAACGCTTTATATAAAATGTGAGGAGACATATAATAAATACAGTGAATAAATAAATACAGTAAAATATAATAAATAAATACAGTGTTGCCTAAAAGTCTGTATACCTAACTAACTAGCGCTTCTTTTCTTTTTTAAGTTAGGCCTAATCAAACTAAAATCAAAAATTAATTTTAAAATATTTAAGAGATTAGAAAATCTTGTTATATCATTAAATATCATATTATATTATATTTTAGACACACATCACATACAAATTCCAGCTTTACTTCTCACCTTCGTACTCTCACAAACCTCTGCAGCCAAAAAGCAAAACAATCTACCCCACTTACCCAGCTGCCTTTTGCTCTGGGTACACATAAAAAAATCACTTAAAGTATTTCGCCAATAAATTTAAATCACAGTCTGTCGACTGGGGAGCGGCAAACGCTATGAAAACAATAGACAGCAAAACTCTCTGACTGAGTTTCACCCCTCGCAAGACAGCGAGCACGAAAATAAAAAATAAAAAAAAGCAGAACAACAAAATGTTAAAACAAACGAAGCGCTGAAGCTGAAAGTGCCAAAAGGGCCAACACAAGTGGAGAAAGTACGAACAAAGCATACCCTTTATAGGCCCTTTGGTTGAGATAAAGAAAAGGAGTTTATAAACAAAACAAAATTTATTGTTGAATTAAAGTTTATTAGAAATATATGAAGTGAAATTCAGGACATAATATTTAAGTAGATTCAGCAAATGGAGTTGATTAAGCTGATTCAGCCTAATGGGTGTAAAGGTAAGACAGCTGTGGAGTCTATACAGTAGATCTTTCATATATACACACACTCTATATACCAAACTCCGTTAGATATGACTAAATATCCTTGCTATAGTCATATAATCTATGTACCAAGCTTAACCATAGAAAAAGCTGATATAGACAATCCATGTCCTATGTCTTCACATACTTTATATAACAAACTCAGCTGATATTAGCGCTGAATAATAGATAATTTAAGAATAATTTTTAGATCTTTTAAATAATCTGCGAATGCAATTAAGAGCAGCGTCAGCTATATATCTGCCAGTTCAGCCAACTATCCAGATGCCTTCTATATTTAAATAAGCTTAGCTCTGGAGTGAGCTATCTCCATCTTCCATATCTACACACACTCTCTTGGTATAAACTCTACTCGAATTAATCTCTAGAATCTCAGCCAATATAAGGCTCATATCATATTGCCCGTCAGCATCACTATACCCTGCCATAACAGCAAAATAAACATCAAGTGAAGGACAAGTAACGGCGCATCAGAAGCCAAATAAAGCGCTAAAAGGATTTAGTCGCGCGTGTAAAATCCTGCGGAAGCAGCGCGAGAGCTGCGGGGGGATCGCTGACATAGCTGAGGCAGTTGAGGAACTTGCCAAAAAGTTGGGCAATGAAGGCGTGGCAGCAAGTGGCATTTTTAAGCGCCATGCAGCCGAGTGATGCATGTGGCATGTGGCAAACACCAAGCAGCTGCCACACACTCGCACACACACACCCTCACGCACCCCTCGTGATTTAAATACTCGTAATTTTGCGTGTCGCGCATAATCGTGGAGCATGATTTACAATTTTGTGGCGCCACGGCTATGGGGCGGGCCGTTTGTCAAATGTTTCGCTCTATGCAAATTTGCCAAATATGTTTTTTCAAGCAATTTACAATTTTCCCGCTTCTGCTCCTCTTTTATAACTTTTCTAATTGCCCAACAAATGGCAGAGCTTCGAAAAGGGAATTTTTTTATTTTATTATGTTTTTTTTTTGGGAAAGGTTTTCCTTGCATAATTTGCGCATATAAACCATAATCTTTGTTAAGGGCAACATCTTTGCGACTATAAATTGCGCATATCCCGGCCGCGCTTCTAAATAGCAACAACGTTGTCGAGCTGAAGATAACATATAAATCATCTAATCAGAACAACAACAGCAACACGAGAGCGAAGCATGAAAAACTGAAATTGCTTTTGGCTGCTGCCAGAGCGCCGAGCTCTGGCCCATGCGCGCTCCGGCTGAGCTCTGAGTGGGTGAATGTGCTTTCAGAGTGTGTAATTTATTGTGCGTTACATAACTTTATGATAACTGAACTGTAAAGCATTTGCCGGGCGGGGGTAGCTCGAACAAGTTTATTGATCGCAATGGCAAAAAGAAACAACAGCGAACTGAATTGAAAACTTGGCTAGGAATGAGGGAAAGCAAAAACTATTAATCAAGGGTGAACGATGGAGATAGTATGAATGATATGTGTGTATATGTTTATGTGCATATATAAAATGATTTTACAGCTACTTTAATACAAATTTGTAGGCGTCGATGGAGATACTAAAGTAGAATTTTGTTTTATTGGAATTTAATGTGAATAAATAAAAAAATTTAGAGATTAAAGGGTGGTACAATAGGACCTGCTCTTACAATTAATATGCCCAACATTTCTAGGTTAAAACAGAGACAATGAGACACAATTGAGAGTTGATTTCTGAAGTTTCAAGAGAAAACTTTGGCTCAGTCAAACTTCCACTATGATATCATATCTCCAAACCAAACAAAAACTGATCTATTTAACACTATTCAACATATAAAAACTTCTAATACCGACTCAAGTTTCGCAAGTTTAAAGTATCTCAAAAAACAAGTCAAAAGCTTTGAAGTGACGTGCAGCACGAACTGATATTTGCATGCAGCAAAAGTTTTTTTTTTTGGGGTTTTTTTAGCCACAACCTTTCACACTTTTCATATCAGGCCAAAGTTGCTGTGTCGGGAAAGCAAGCAGCAGCACACGTAATCCTTGCAGTGCACCTCGCCAAATGCAATAAGCAAACATGGCAGCTAGCGCCACCTAGCGTCGCGTAGCAGCAGACCAAAGCCAGAAGTGATATAGCGACGGTGCATTAAACTTGGCTAAGGTGTCAGCCAGTCCAGGACCTTGGCAATATGTGCAGAGCCAGCAAGAGAGAGAGAGAGGGGGAGAGAGAGAGACAGAGAGAGACAATGGACTACAGATAGCTACTCTATGAGGTATGCAACACAGTTTCCATTTAACTATGAATAATTCTCATTGTTGTTGCAGATGTTGTTGCTGCTGTGCATTTGCTTGTTAATATTTTCATTTCCGTTGCTTTATGAGCCGATTCCGTAATGCCTAGACGTAGACAGAGACAAAGAAAAAGTGAAAAGAGAGAGAGAGAGAGGGAGAGAGAGAAGGATGGCCTGCGAGTTGAGTGCCCCGCTTTACAAGGACAATAACAAGAGCAACAGCTTCAAGTACAAGCGCCAGCAGCAGCAAGTCCTTGTGCCACGGCTCATCATCAGTCGCCTTATCGGCAATGTCAACCAGCTTGAAGTCGCAACGACTCACGAACCCCAAAGGGGGTGCCGGCTCCGGCAGGACTTGAGATTGTGCCTTCATTTTGCCATTGTTTGCATAAAATTGCAATTTACAATTATGACAATAAAATGAAGGAGCAACAGAAAGCAGAGAGACGGAACTCAAGACACAGAGAGAGAGGGAGAGGGAGAGGGAGAGGTAAACGGAGGCAGCTTAATGTGCATCACATTGGAATTCAAGCGCATTAACAGCCAAGTTATGATATGATAAACAATTTAAGCACGTCTTTAAATGACGAAAATTACAGATAAAATATATGAAACGAAAATACAACAGCAAAAAATTGTGAAAACGTTGCTAAATGACACAAACATTTGATAAATTACGCTAAAGAAGAAGCAGAGGCAGAGGCAACAGCAGATGTATGCAACGTGTCGAATAAATTGAGCGCGTGAAATGCTCGACTGGAATGGTTTATCTATGCCACTGGGGAAATGTTCTTGGCCATAATTAGACACGCGGCCCGATATTAGTTAGAGCCAAGGCATAAATTACGGCACTCAGTCAGTGGGGAGCGTCAAAGCGTTTCTCGTATCATTAAATTAGTTTTTGTGTGTGTGTGTGAGTGGGGGATAAGGGAGGGGTAAGGGAGCTATTCCAAGTCTACTTAAATGAGAGATTATTGCCAAAGTGAGGCAATAAATTGCGCAAATCTTTATGAATGAGCTCGCTTAAAGTTGTCCAAAGCGCAACTGTGAAAAAATTTATATGAACAAATCGTTTCTCGTCAACGGAGCGCTGAAAAGTAGGCAATATATTTTTCTTTGATAGGGAATGTTGCGAAATGAAGAGAGAGTTGCTCTGAGAGTTGAAGCTACGTTTGGTGTGTGTTTAAAGCTGTCTGTACTTTTAGTATTTACTAATATGGAATATACTAAATAAAGAATATACTAAACTATATAAATATGTATTATATATTTTATGAGGTTAAAATGAAGTCAACTTTAACATATTGAAGAACTTGCAGAAGTTGAGACTCTAAAGTTTCAATAAAAATAAATAATTAAGACACGATAGAACTGTATTATAATATGCTATGGCTTTATATATCTTATATAATCAATCTAAATGTATTCAGATCAGTAGCTCTGCAGTCTCAATAAATTTAGTTTAGACTTTTAGTAGTAGTATTTTCTTGCATATGTAGCATATACCACATACATACATATATTCATATAAAATATAACACCATATATCATTATTTTTTTTTTTTTTTTTCTGGCATATATCCTTATATCAACGATATCTTTTGAGTATATGCTAACAAAAATATTAGATTCCAAAAAGTTTAAACAAGTTGAATAAGTTCTTCAGAAACTATTTTTTATGTTTCATAGAAGTATAAGCTCTCTATATTATATTTTTTAGTATTCTATGCACGATAATAATTAAACACTCTATAATGAAACACAATATATAATCAATTATGAGTTCATAAGTTAACTAAAAAGCCGCCTCGTCTATTCGCTGCTCACAAAGCTCTTAATTGAACTCTGATTAGTCATGATATATATAATACATATATAAATGATATATTATGATATATATACATATATAAATTGTGAATCTATCTAACTTACCGCCATATCTGCAATTCGTTTTGTCAGCGGGTATATTGCCATTGGGCTCGAGGCGATCCAGATACTCCTCCGAGTTGTAGCCATTGAATGGAACTTTATTACCGTGATTATGATGGGCGCCGCCGCCGCGATGATGATTATGATGATGATGATGATGTGTCGAATCGTCGCCATCCTCGCGGGAAATAGCTGCAAATGGAAACACGGAAAAAACATACATAAATAGATGAATGTATATATATAAATATTGTGTAAATTCTCGATGACTTATGCTAATTGGCTTTTATGCAAAATCAATTTATGAACAGCACTCAAAACTTCCCGTTTTGCCCCAGCACGCAATCAAATTATTTTCAGCCCAACTATTCCCATTCACTTTGTGCGAGCTGGCACACATTTTGTCAGCTAGTTTGGGTAATTGAGTGTGTGGGGCTCTTCTAGTTGTTGGGGCTTTGCTGTCCAATCAACGCCTTTTGCCGTGCGGTTTTGGGGCAGCTCCGTTCACAAGTCAATTGATGGGGGCTTTGTGTGCGGCAGTGGCTTTGACTGCTAATGGCTTCATTTTTGGACACCTCGCACAGGACAGAGCTGGGCCCGGCCAGGCCTGCCAAAGCTAATGTCAATTTTAAAATTATTTTCATAAAATGCCAGCCGGAAAAGGCTTAAATTCCCCAAAGGCAGCCATTGAAGCGCGCCGGGGGAAGTCAATTTGGAATGTGTCGAATATGCAAATGAGTTAAGCGGAAAAAAAAAGAGAGACAGCCAAAGAGAGAGAGCGAGAGAGAGAGCAAATGTAGCTAAGCTTTTATACAAATTTGTACAGAGAACTTTAACGCGGGGCGCGCCTTCTAATTTCCAAAACGGAAATACAAAAGGCACGAATTGCGCCACAGGGCCAAAAAGGGACACAAGCAGCGCTGGCCACGTTACCTGCCAGCCGCCGTAAGGCAGCACCAGCTAACGGAAATTGGCTGGGTATTATCTTACAGTGCACACACACACACAAAAAAAGCAAGAGGCTTTTGCCTGATGTTTTCGCTCCAACTTTGGCTTTTTTTTTCACTCTGTGTTTTTTTTTTCGGGGCATTTTTGAGCCTGCAATTTGCTAACGATATGCATACAAGTGGGCGCCTATCAGAGACGGCACTCAGCGTGGGGCCTCTTACACGTATGCTATATGCAAATGGCAGGCGCTGAAAAAAGGATTACACGTTTAGTGCCTGCGCACAGGCAGTCAATAAAGTGCGATTCCAAAGGAAATAGAGAGAGAGAGAGAGAGAGAGGGGGGAGAATGTCTGATGAAATATGAACTTGATGTGGGTGAAGAGTCGATACATATACATACACACATACATGTTTAATTAATAGCCATAAAGACTCGGGGCGTGGCTTGGGCAGGCAGTAGGAAACAACCCCACAGAGAGCGGCCACAGATGATGTCAGCACAACATTTCCAGATTGAAGCCAAATACACAAATCACAAAATTACCGCAAATTGTCGCTACAAATAAGCAATTTATTTGCTTACATAACTCATGCAGACACACACACACACACACACACGTACAGCAATGCAATTCCCCTAAATGTGAACAACAACAACTCCCGCTCCACTGATTTGGGGGACTTTTGTGTGTGGCTCTATGCTCAGCACAAAAATCTCATAAACTTGTGCAAGAACACGCAGACACTGAGCGAGCGCAACGTATGCCGGAGTCTGCACAAACTTGGGCAAACAGCAAATGTAATCAATAAAATATGTTCAGCATAAACTAGTCGCCTGGCTGGAGTTGAAAGAAGGAGGAGGAGTAGGAAAAATTGAAGGAGCTGAAGAGGAAGCAGCGAAATAGCAGACCCAACTCTGGGTTAATGGCATCAAGCATCAGCTCTGGCTCTGCTAACATTCTTATGCAATAGTCAAACCACAATTGTGTGGCTGCCGCCGTGCTGCAGTGGCTGTCCAACTGTGGCGCGTTGTGGTTTGGGCTGGGGAATGTGTTTAATGGAATTACGAGCGGGTCTCCGCTGGAAATATGTGGGTTCCAGTTTGGGTTATGAATCTGAATGACAGCAGCCTGAATTGTGAAATGTTAGCCAGCTGCAGCGCTTCGGCAGATAAATTGGCGGTAGTTTGCGAGGGTTGCTTGAACGTTATTTGATAGAATAAAAGTGCGCCATGAGACATTTATGTTATTAATAGCTACGAAAATATTAAATGCCAAATGCATTTGCTTTACTATAATAGAAATTCAATGAGACCTATGCCTAAGGACCTATACTTAATGAAATACGTACTTTATATTTAATATGTTATACATATTATATCATTTATTGCATCTATGTTCAGCATTTATCATGTTCTATGATCCATTATCATATTCCACGTACTTAGCATCTTACATATATGTTTAACATTTCATATTGTGTTCAACATTCTACTACAACATTCTGCTATGTTATTACTTCCATACTCGATGTTCCATATTCCATATTCCATATTCCACATCTCATCTTGTTTCACATTCCTAATTCCATATTCGCATAGTCCATATTTCGTTCTCTATGTTCCATACTCCCCGAATTCATATTTTATTCCATATTCCATGTATCGTATTTCATATTCCTCATTTCATATTCTCCCATACACCATATCTCATATTAGAATATTCATTATTCGTTCTTCGCTATCCGGTATGCCACATTTCATATCCATGTACTCTGCTCTACATCCCAAATCTCTTAATCTACCTCTCTCCTCGCTCTACCATAGCGAAACCTTCATCTCTCTCTCTCTCTCTCTCTATGCCACACATCAAGTGCATTGCCTATGGCAGGGCAACATTATAACTTTCCATCTTTATAAGCTGCTGCCCAAATGCTCCACTTGCAACCATAAACTATTCAAATCAACTACGCAGAACTAAGCCAATTGAATATTTAACTAGATTTCAGGGCTTTAAATTATCGTTGCCTACTTTCAGGCATCGGCAAATTTTCTGGCCCTGGAGGTTCTAAATTTTTAAAGTGCTTGTCGTTCCGTTTGGTGATTTATTTTGCTGACGAATGAACGACAGTTGAGCTGTGCTGAGTCGAGTGTAAAGCACTGCACACACACACACATACAGAGAGAGAGGTCTGTGGTAGCGGCCAAAGCCAATTGAACAAAGCTCACAAATTGGGTGCAGACAATGGGCCGGGCGGAAGGGAATACGAACTGCGAACAATGACAAACAACCAGCAGCAGTAAAAGCAAAATTAAATCAAAGCAAAACCGCAAAAAAAGAGCAAAAGATGAAGCAGAGACAACAATTGGAAAGGGGAAGCGAAGCGAGCTCTATTACTGGACACTGACCAGCGCTATCTCTCCCAGACTCCAACTCCAAATCCAGCTCCAGTTCCAGTTCCAATTCCCACTCCCAGAGCCGTGCGAGCGCTTACCCAGCCAGTCGGCATTTTAATGCGCTTTAGTCGCCGGGCTCAGGCTTTTTATTGTACGGGATTCGCTCGGACTTAACGCTTAGTTAACGAAAAGACCGAGTTTAGAGAAAGTGAGTGTGCTGAGCGGACATAAGCCGGACGGCACTTACGCAGATAATGCAAAATGCGCATCATAAAAGTGAGTAATGCATAGATTGTGGGGGTTGACTAGATGTTGTGTTTGGTAGGGCCTTTCGCTATTTATCGAAGGCTTACTGATAGGGTTGCTGTGATTAGAGGGTGTTTAGTGAGTGTAGTTAGGCGCTTTACTAGCATATGCTATTTATTTAACCAAAGTCTACTCTCTAGAGGGCGTGAAATTCATTGATTTTTGTGCGACATTCGTAAGCGTTACTTTGGAAGGAAAAGTCGAACCTTTAACAACTTTATGAAATAAATTTCAATCTCTGTTTACTATATCACTCTCTAGAGAGTACAGCATGTGCTTTAAATTTTGTTGACTCCAGTTCAAGTTAAGCGGAATGCAAATTTAGTCCACTCTCTATCCTGGATAAGATTTTCTCTGATTATATCTCAATTTCATCTCAGGTCATAGAAACTACATGCATAGTTAACTTTAAAGTTAGCTCTCCCCTATTCACTACACCTCACGTCCCTCAACTGGCATCTCACTTGTTTACAGTTAACCTACGTGTTCGTCGCTCAACTGTAACTAAAGTAGACAATAGCCAAATCAGTAGCTCATCCGCAGGCGCTTCGTTAAAACTGACGTAGGGGAAAATTGAGCGCTGTCCAGACACAAAAGCAAACTCAATCCAAAACGGATCACTGCGGGGCAGATGCCGAGCTTGCTGGGGCTGATGTGAGCGACACTTGAAATGCTGACAAATAAGTCGCATTAACGAAACAGTTGACCAAAATGAAGGCGAACAAAGCAAATGCAATTTGCCGGCGGCGTGCCAAAGCCAAAGTGGAGCCTCGAAAATGAAATGTGAAAATTCATTTGCTGCCGGCTCCTGCTGCTGCTGCTGCTCCTGCTCGTTGTCGTGTGTGGAAAGACAATGCGATTGCCATGCAATTAAGCCATGCAATTTAATCAATTTATCAATTAGTCAACCGCGCAGGACGAGTCTTGACAGGGACTTTTGATCGAAATCAAACGCTGAATTCACATTTTTCTTTCATTTATTTTACACAATTTCCCCCTCAGCTCCGACTCACTTTAAAAGCCAATTTCATTAGCATTTCAAAGTGGTTGCTTGGTTTGGCTTCGAGAGTCGTTGGTCGGGTCACAGTCAATAATGCTGTTAATTGGCAGGCCTCTGGGCGTGGGCGTGGGCGACAGCAGGGGGCGTGGCTGTTGGCCGTGTTGTAAATACGTGTACAACACAACATTGTGTGTGTGTGTGCCCCGCTGGCAATTAACATTTGTAAATATGCATAATTGTTGGCAGAAATGTGCAGACCGCTAACAAAAAGAAGCGAAAGTCGAGTTTATAGAATGACGAATAATGGATATGCTCTAGAGATGGTGCTGTAGAGTATCTTATATATACTGAACTGCAGGGTCTTAAATGTACAAGGCAATACAGCAGTGTCTTATACTTTGTAGTGCCTTGTATAAGAGTAGCTTCTATGAATATTCCGTCTCCTCATATATGTTTGCTTATATTTATTTAATTTCCTTTCATATACTATTTTGATGAATTATTTTAATTATTTTTACAATTTTTATATAGTTATTAATTTTAATGTATTATATTTATTTGTTTGATTTATATATTTTTTATTTTTATATTTTTTTTTTTACATTTTACATTTTATATTTTTTAGTTTTATATTTTATTTTTTTACACTTTACATTTTATATTTTTTAGTTTTATATTTTATTTTTTTTTACATTTAACATTTTATATTATATATATTTTTTTTTACATTTTACATTTTATATTTAATATTTTACATTTTATATTGTATATTTATTTTATACATTTTATTATTTATATTTTATTTGTTACATTTAATATTTTATATTTTATTTTTTACATTTTATATTTTACATCTTACATTTTTTTTATTTCATTATTTCATATTTTATATTTTTTGTTTATATTTTATATTATATTTTTATATTTTATTATTTATATTTTATTTTTTATATTTTATATTTTACATTTTACATTTTACATTTTACATTTTACATTTTACATTTTACATTTTTTATTTTTTATTTCATATTATATATTTCATATTTTATATTTTATATTTTATATTTCATATTTTAAATTTTATATTCTATATTTTATATTTTATATTTTATATTTTATATTTTATATTTTATATTTTACATTTTACATTATATTTTTTATATTTTACAATTTATTTTTTTAATTTTACATTTCAAATTTTATATAGGCTGATCCATACTTGATCCCCCATTTGTCATACCCCATGTAAGTGTATTACAGTACAACGAAAAATATTATATAGAAAACTGATAAACTGCCTGCGGACAGACGAACATTCAATAAACCATTGAACCGAGTGGAGGGACGTCAAGCTTTACTCAATTGGATCAGTGGTTCAGACAGTGTTTTAACATGGCCTGCGCTTAATTGTTGTTAACCTTAACCATTTGCATAATTACAAAGGAGAACACAGATAACAGGGCTTTAACATGGTGCAGACTTCAGGTTGCCAATTACTCTCTTTTAAAGCGAAATAGTGACGCTCACACTGTCCAGTTGCTTGCAAACTGTGCTCGCTCAGCTGTGATTGCTGTCAAACTTTATAAGCTGGCGCATCGCATGATAATTTTGCATGTTTGCGCATAGTTTTAAGAACTCCAAAGGCGGCGAAGTTTTACAACGAACAACAACAACGACGACAACAACAAGGACAATCCTGAAGCTGTTTGCGAAGTTTTTAATTTAATTAATAGACGCCGACGTGTAGAAAAACCAGCGACAGCAGCAAAAGCATTGAATTACACAAGCGGGGGGGCGTGGCTGGAGACAAAATGAAAATGAGCAGCACACAAAGGTGTGTGTGTGTGTGTGTGTGTGTGTGAGCGTAAGGCTCTTCAAACTTATGATTAATTAAAAATAATTTCATGTAGCTTATTAAAGCTTTCATCTTTTATGGATTCTCTGCCAGATTTTCGGGATAACGGCACCACAATGCGGCACGCGAAATGGTAAATTATAGTGCCACAATTCTGTGGGCACAGAGCAGACAGCGACTGTCTACGGGCGACAGGTGATTTAGTCGCACGAGACAATTAACTTAAATGATGTTCGTAAAAGAGCTGCGACAGTTGAAAGTGCCGTTGTGTGGTGGGGCAAAGTGGTTTGCGACACACACTGATGGCCAAAAATTGTGCTTGCACTCTGCACAAATTGAAAAGTATAACAATTTAGTTGGCAAAGCGTACGCAGGAGGCGAGTAGCTGCGCAGCCTCGGGCAACTCGTCTGCTCCATCAGCATTTTCTCTATTCACTTCACTTCAAAAGCAATGCGAAAGTGTAAATCAGTTGAGTCACAGCCGATTTATGCCTTTGTCAGTCAGTCAGAGGCAGAGAGAGAGAGAGAGAGAGAGAGAGAGAGAGAGAGAGGAATAGAGGCAATGCCAGCCATTCGACAGCTGTAAATCTTTGGCCAAACAAGTTAACACCATCCATGGCCCAGCCAGCACTCAGCCCAACTCCGCTCAGCAGGTGAGGGTAGAGCTCGACACCTAACTTGAATGGATACACAGAGAAATTGACAGCAACAGCATCTGGGACACTCACTCAATCAGACAGCGCTTCCAGGCATTTCCACTGACAGACAAGGGTGTTTGCCTAGTAATTGACAATGCAACGCGGGTCGAGTGGCCCAAAAGTTAAAGACAGCCCCTAAAAGCTGAAACTGTGTCTAATCTCTAGCAAATTTATGCAGTTTTTGAAGCAAACGCTGAGAAAGCGGCTGGCTAGGCTGTGAAGTAGTTAAGCTAAACAAATGATCATTAAATCGATTTTAAAGCAAAGATTTTTCTGAAGGTTTTAGCTGAGTTTCAGTTTAAGAATGAAGAAGAAGAAACTCTGTTATAGATATATGTTATCAAACTTCAACTTAACCCTTTACATATTCGCCAAAGAAGTTCAATGCTGTAGCTGTTTCTTAGGTAAGTCATATAGAGCAATAGATGATATGCAATTGAGCTTTTAGAATAATAACTCTACAACTCCATTATTAATATATGTATGCATAACTCCATACTCTTCACTTTTGAGAAACCCCTATACCTCAAGAACCTTACCATCAAGACTTGCCTGACTACCTAAACTGTTCTTTTCCTTAACCCTCCCTCTTTCTCTTATATAGGTCACACTACAAATATCTATTTGCTGCTTATTTATATCAGCAATAAACTGTGCTCAATTTATATCTACAACCCATGCATACCCTGCACAACAAATATATGAATAAAATATGCATAAGTTTTGACTGGTGCCGCTCAACGCTCTCCACTCCAGATAATCCCTTAAAAAGGGAGCTCAAACTTCATATGGCACATGAAATATTTAAGGCAATATTGCGACAGAGCCAGCACGAATCGAAGTTCAATTGAGGCGGCCGCCTAAACAGCCACTAAAACGTTTTGCAAAATTATCAAGCAACCCGAAAAACTTATCCTTTTTGCGCCAGAAAAGAAAAAATATAATAAGAGCAAGAGAATGTGAACAGGTTGAGGACAAAGAAGGAGGCGGAGGAGGAGGATGAGGAGGGGGAGCCAACCTTTTGGCAACAAATCGATAAATATTTAAGAAGCAAAAATGTTGGCCCTGGAGACAGTTGAGATTCCGCCTTCCAGCTGCTGCTGCTACTCCTGCTCCTGCTCCTGCTTCTGCTGCTGCTGTGGAAAGATGCCCGGAATCGCATTTAATTTAAAACTCATAAATACGAAATGCGACGACAGATAATCATAATAAAATTTCAGAGCACAATTTCGCCATTTTCGGCTGCCAAGAAGCAAAATTGCAAATGAGATTTTCCAGGCCAAATGAAAATGGAATTGAAAATGGCCAAAATAATAAAAACAACAACAGAAAACAAACAGCTTTTTTTTGCTACTTTTTGGCTTAAAAACAATTTGTATAATTGCAAAAAGAAAAGTTATACATATATACATCTAAATCCCTTTGATTGTTTTTTAACTCGATTTTCAATGTGTCAATGACAGTTCGTTCGCCTGGCCTTTGACAGATTTCCAAAAACGAAAAAAAAAAAAATGAGAGAAAAACCGAATCAAACGGCAAATGGAAAATGCAAAAAATTATTGGGAAAATTTCAAGTGCAATTGAGTGTCAAATGGGGTTTGCCAGACGCAAATGCCCAAAACTTCTTCTAAAAGCCAACTGAAGCGTGTCAAAGTGTTGTTCCATGAACTCAAGTGAAATGAAGTGGATGGTGCTTGGGCGTGTCGACAAAGTGGGCGTGGCAGCCAGCAACCCCCCCCCAAAAAATAATTAAGTAAATGTTTAACATTTTCGCTGCATTTATATGTGTGTGTATGTATGTGTATATATACGTATAATTATGGAGCTGGCCGTAATGACAATGCAAACTGTTTGGCAAAGATTTGGAGTCGTTTTCGCTGACTTTGGCAAAAGTTTGCAGCAATTTCTATTAAATACCCTGTAGTGGCAAATCGCAAGGGCATACTATGTGGCTAATATATGTGATATATATAGCAACAACAAAATGCATATCAATTTTTATTTTATATCCAACTGAGCACTAAATATTAACCAGCAAAATTCGTTAAAATTTACTATTATTAAATTTATAATGAGTCGTATAATTTTTTATTGTATTTATTTATTTTTTATTCGATATTAATTTTTATTTATTGTATATTATAATTTATTATTACGCTTACCATTTTTTTTTTTAATTTTTTATTATATATTTTTTTATATTTTAATTTTTAATATTTATTTTTATTTTTTAATTTTATTTATTTATTTTTTTATTTTTTAATTTTATTTATTTATTTTTTTTTTAATTTTATTTATATTTTTGTTCATTTTTGTACTACGTAATTTTACTTTATTTATTTTTTTTTTTTTTGAATCATCTTTCTTCCTTTTTATTTATTTTTTTTTAAATTTATTTTAAGGTAATTATTATTTAATTGAATTTAATTTTTTTTATTTTTATATATTTATTTATTTTATTTTTAGTTTTTTAATTTTTTCTTTCAACGGATTCAATATAGTTTCAATTAATTTACGCTTTGTAGCACTATTTGCTTATATTTAATAGAATTTATTTTCAACTTTCTTTACAGGGTATGCCTGCTGCTATTGTGAGCGTAAATTGCATACAATCTTTGTTGCTCGTTGACATTTACGAGACATTTTACTGAATGGCAAATTGAAAAGTGCACACAAATGAGCAACAGCACGTAGAGAGTGACAGAGCGAGAGGGAGAGAGAGAGAGAGACAGAGTGACAGACAAGTGGATGAGCAATGACAAAACTAATTGTGCCTAGGCAACAGTCAGCAGGCAGACAGAAAGACAGACAGACAGACAGACACGTGCCTGTTGCAGGCAAAACTACTTGAGACCTTGGCAGCTGGAGCAGCACAAAGGGCAAGTCGAGGGCAGCGAGAGTCGCCTCCAACCCAAAGTCGCATTATAACGCGTGATTTGTGCTCAAAGAGCGACTTTAAAGATGTTTGGCAAACAGCTTGTGTCGACTCGAGTCAAGCCCGACGCCACACACACACACACACACACACACACACACACACACACACACACACACACACACA
>NW_022045860.1:0-23711 GCF_001654015.2 Drosophila navojoa | reverse complement strand
ATTATTATTATTATTATTATTATTATTATTATAATTATTATTATTATTATTATTAGTATTATTATTATTTTATTTTTTTTTTTTTTTGTTGGCAAAATTTACATTAAAAAGATAGCTTGAGGAATCAGAGGCTAAAATAGAATTTCCCATTTCCTTCATATGGCTCTAGCATACGAAATATTTGTCAATTCAAATGATGCCAAATTATATTATAACATATAAATGAAATAACCTAACTCAAAGACCTCTACTCTACTCTCAAGGCAAACCCCAGATAAAATATCTCTCTCAGCTCTACCCTTCCATTAGTCTTTCATTTGATCCAACTAAACTCGCATTTAGCTTTAAACCAACTGCTAAAACAACTTTCCATGTAAATAACCTCTCGCTAATGATCATTTCATTTATCATTTTGAGGTTGTTTTGTTTTTTTTTTTTCCTCTTTTTTGCACTCACTTCAATCCAATGCCTAAAGTATTTTTAGACTTCCTTATAAGCGCCGAGCAACAATTCGATTATCTTGCAGAATTCACAGCCGTCGAGGGGCCTAATGCCAAGTACAAACACTTCTAATGAGCTCATTTGCCAGAGAGCCGAAACTTCAAAAAGAAACGCAAGAAATAAACTTCCTGAAACTTTTCAGTTTCGAGTAATTCAGAATTTATGACTTCATTGCAGGTTGCGAAGTAAAACAAAAAAGAACACACAAATCATGCAACCGCAAAACAAAACAAAAAATCAAAATCAAAATAAAAAACCGCCTAAAAGCCAAATAAAATAACGACACCGAGACGAAAGCAAAGCAGGTAAAGTAAAAAGCAAAAACTTGTTTATGACTTGCAAATTTTGTGTAAATGCCGAAAGACGTTGCTGGATAGAAAGATGCGCGTCTAGAAAGATATAAAAGATGGAGCTGCAAGAAATACTTGTCGAAACAGTCACAGCTTTGGCTGAAACAAATCAAGTCGCCCAGGTGGGCGTGGCGCGCCTGAAGTGCTGAGTAGTTGAGAGGCGAACTAGAAATCCCGCACTTGAGTAAATAACACGGCCGGAAGTATAGGATGTTTGGCGACAGGGAGAGCGAGAGAGAGAGGGAGAGGGAGAGGAAGAAAGCAACTGCAAGTTGTTGAGGTAAGTAAATGAACTTTAAAATGAATATAGTCAGAGCCTCGAGGCAGGCAGTCGAGCCGGCGACAACGTTGCCAGCTAATGTAATCAAATCAGAATCACAACCAAAACGACCGACAGACAGACAGACAGACGGACAGAAAGTCAAATGCAAGTCAAACTGGAAACTCAAACCCGGACGGAGTTGAAGCAGCTAACAAAAAATAAATGAGAAAAAGAATGAAAAAAGTAACTGAAGGAGCATTGGACTCGCGCTCTGTCATTGAAATGCAATGCTCGTTGCCTGGCTGCGTCCTGGGAACCACCTCGGTGGCTCACCTGGTTCACCTGCCTCACCACCAGTCTATGCAAATTCGCAATCTCAATAATAATAATAATAATAATAATAATAATCATCATCATTATCATCGTAATCATCATCATAATTTGCAACAAAAGTCAGTCAAGTGGTTGGCGGTTGGCTGAATCGCATAGTTTGCTGCTTGTTGTCTCTGTCAATATTTTGCCAACCACGCCCCCGCCCTCCCACCGCCCGCTGCCCAACAAGCTGATGAGTTGGCCTGAACACAGCCAGCCACGCAGCCTCATCGATATGCAGCACCAAAAATTTGTCGATTTCTTTTGGGGGTTTTCTTCTCTGTGCTCTCCTTTGTCGCTTGTTGTGGGCGCTGGTTGTAGAGGGGGCGTGTCGGCCGCAATCTCTTGGCCAGCATTCGCGCTACTCATTTGCATACGCACGCAGTCGATCATTTGTTTATGCGCCGGCAGCCCAGGCAACGCCAGGCCGGCATAATAAGCAGCGTGGAGTGCTGCGAGTGATGTGCCAATTGGCTGAGAAGCGCGTAGAGAGGCGCTGAATCATGAAAACACGAAGTAGAGCGTAGAGTGGATTGAAAATCAAGACATGTAGCATATGCTAAGAGCTGCAAGAAAGTGAAGCAGGTCGAAACAAGAGTTTCTTGAGGAAAATCTCTGTTATACCGTGGAGTTTTCAGAGGAATATAGCTCTTAATATATGAATCTGATTAAGCCTGGCCACTCTTTGTTTGTTATTACCAGCAAATACAACTAAATATGACATTTTTATGGCCGTTCAAAATGGGAATACCGGTTAAAAGTCTTCTGAATGAGGTTTCTAACAGCCATAAAGAGTGGGTGTCATAGCCCATCAAGTATATATACTTAAATAGAACGAAGAACTTTTTCTATAGTCTTTTTCGTACGTATTTCCCCTCCTCCGTACAGCTGCACTACGTCTCATTTCGGGTCCCTCCAGTCAGGCATTCCCAACTCTCGCTCTGCTTTTTGCAATGCCTAGAATTCTATCATGCAATATAAATAAGCTTATAAACCAATTAAGAAAAATATGCATAGCAAATATTGCTCAAGGCAAACTTAAAGTAATCCTTGAAATATGAAGCCCCCATTAAATGCCTTAAAGAATTCAAATTTCAAGTATATTTTCTTGTCTACCCTCCTCTTCTCCATTATGTTGGTCATTTCGAACTAAATACGTCTTTCGATAGGCACTAAACGTTGATGTTTTCATTTCGAATAGCATCGAGCCATCGCCGCCAACGACCCGTGAGGGCGAGGCATTCATGAGAATGGCCCAATCTACATTCTGATGACCATTATTTCCACTTGGTTTCGCGCACAGCATTTCCTCAAAACATGTTCCGCAAACATTTTCATAATTTGCCTTTCTCTCTCTCTCGTGCTGACCCTTTGCGCATTAAAATGGGAATGAACACACATTTTGAATATTTCGCCATAAAAACTAAATGGAAAATAATTTTCAATTTGCAGGTGAAGCTGCGCCGTCCCTTGCCCCGGCCATGGCCGCTGCCCCATCGTGGATGGACATACACATTTTATCTTGACCCGTTAGGAAAAGTAGCCGTTTCCGAGTACAAGAAAAAGTGCACGAGTTTTCCATTTTCCTCCTTGGGCTCTGCTCTTGCTGCTACATTCTTATTTCTTTCTCTGGCTCTGTTTTCGTGGCGAAGGCCCCTTGGAGAACAACAGACTGAGATATATACAACGGTAATTGTAGACGTTTGGTATGCGCGGCTCGTGGTTTAGTATGGCCAACAACAGTCTGCTGTTGGCTGTTTGCCATATAACAATTGTGGGCGTGGCAGCCGCTCATCTTAAGCGCCAAGCCAGTCAAAACAAACCAAGCAAACATTTGCAGCTGAGCAGGAAGCAGAGCACAACAGAACACAATGGGTATGGAGTAGCAGAGTACGAAGTGGGAGTCGTGTGGAGGACGAGTGTCACTGACGGGCAGATGCCACGTACTAGGTAATCGAGTAAGCAATGTGGTTAAATTAAGATGTACATAATATATCATAGTAAAATTTAGGAAAATATTTACGATCTATTTCGTATTACTTTTTACCGTTCCTTAGCTTTTCTGTGTTTACTATATAATTAAAGATGTGCAGTACTCATTCTAAGTCTTTAATCTTCAGTTCTTCAAGCTCTCGAACTTCTTGGCTTGGCTCTAAAGAATTTAGAATCTAGAGTCTGAGTCTATTAAATATAAAGGTCTCATATCAAATTACTTCAGTCCAGTTTTCAAAGCTCTTCAGCTAAAGAGTTTCAAATATAGATGAAACCTTCTCGATAACATCATTTAATATATTAATTGCATATAATCTTACTCTTCAAGTTCTCGAGCTAGCTTCATAGCTATATAAAATAAGTAAGCTTTAGCTCTTAGAGTTCTCGAGTTAAGCTAATACTACTACCATATGACATCCTATACATGCTTCATATTAAAAAAAAAAAATTTCCTAAGCACACCATAAACCATATAGGTCCTACGCACCAATTCAGACTACTCTCACTCTTAAGCTTCTCGACTTTGGCTCTATTCATATTTGCATAGTTTCAAGACTTTCTCTCCCTCTGTCGCTATGATGCTCGCCTCTAGGATTACAGAGTATGCATGCTGAAATTGCTGGGGCCGGCCCGTCTAACAAGCGAGACAATAGACGCTCGCCTAGCTGTAAATTGTGGAAAAGGCTAAAATAAAAGTAGCCGGCCATGCACAGGGTGACTGTGAAATATGAGAGGTTGGCTGACAATGCGGCTGCTGTAACAATGGTATTTCTTTTTTTATAGCCCGGCCGGTGTCAATGCTTGCCAAACTGTAATTAAAACGGTGCAGCTCAAACTGTGGCGCCTGCAAAAGGCCGGCCCACCCAAGTGAAGAGTGTCAAGTGCAAAGATATGTGAAAGGAATTGAAGCAAGGTGACGAGCAGGTGAGAGTGAGCAGGAGAGGGAGTGGGTGTGTGCATGACGGAAATCATTTTACGCCATGACAGACAATGACTATGTGTGTGTGTGTGTGTGTGTGCGAATGTTGCTTAGCTCTTGGCAACAGGGAAAGGGCCGACGGAAGCCATTAACAGGACAGCGGCAGCTGCTGCAGGTGTAGGCAGTCGAATACAAATACATATGCATATGTATGTGTATGTGCATGCACATATGTGTACATGCGTCCATGTGGGAGACAAGCAACTCACTTAGTTTGCGCTACAAAGTCAACACCTTGAACCATTTAAGGAGGCCCCAGAAGAAGAATTCAACGCGGGCAGCAGCTCAAAATAATGAAGTGCCAGTTGGCAGGAGACGGGGCGGGGCAGGGCAGGTGAGGGGCTGGCTGGCTGGCTGGCTGGCAGGCAAGCAAAAGTCATTAGCGGAAGACGCCTCGCTAGGCACTCCAAGCACACACACACACACACAGAGATAGATATACATGCCGCATGCATTACTTGGCATGTCAGGAAATGCAGCAGAGTTTTTGCCTTTGGCTCTAGAAATTTTCGTCGTTGTCGTCATGCCCATGTCAAATATTTAACACTTGGTTTGTTTTGCATTTGTTTTGGGCCCTAGCTCCGCAGGCTGCCTCGCTCTCCTCGGCCGCCCCCTCCTTCCCACTCGCCTGCCACTCCATGTGGCACATGGAAATTAAATGTTTACGCCTTTTATGGCAGCAAGTGGGCGCTGGAGAGGCTCTGCCAAATGGCAGCCCAATTTACGCCCACACACACACACACATCAACACCCATACATATATGCATATTATGCCAAAATTCTGAAATCCGAATGCAATCAGCATTCATTCAAGCGCCAAATGCTGTTGCAAATCACGTAGCATAATATTTTGTTATTTGCTCGCCGCTCGCATTGACAAGCCAAAGTCGGAGGGGGCTGGAAGCGGAAAAGCGCCCGGAAAACGCTGTGGTAAATGCAAAGCCAAATTCTCCGCATAATCAAATGTTTATGCGATGGTCTGTGTGTGTGTGTGTGTGTCTTCTATTTATGTGTGTGAAAAGCAATTCTCAAAGTCACGCGCCCAAACACACAGCATGAAAATAGACAATCGATGACAATGCTGAGAAATCAAAGGGAAAATATACATATACACAAATATATGAGCGGAAAGTCATAAATCTTGAGGAAAAGTATTTAGCTTCTTAATATACACTATGCCCCTGAGCTGAATAATTAAAAGTGGGAAAGGCCATTTTATACTTTAATCTTTTTTAATCTAACCGAGACTAATTGAATGAAATTTAAAGAGCAGCATATATTTCTATTTATGTGAATATATATGAAACTTTTATGCTTTATTTATTTTTTTATATTTTAATTTTTAGTTTTTATAAGTTTTAAGTTTTGCTGTATTTATTTATTTATTAATTTTATTATTTTTTTATATTTTAATATTTAGTTTTTATTATTTTTAATATTTAGTTTTTATTATTTTTTATTTATGCTGTAATTATTTATTATTAATTTTTTTTTTTTTTTAGTTTTATATATTCAATTAATATTATAATATTTTTTTTGTTAATTAATATTTGTTTTATTTATTTATTTCTATTTTTAGTCTTTCATATTTATTGATTTATTATTATAGCATTTTTTTATTTTTGCATTAAATTTTTCATTTATTTCACAAAAAGTTTTCCTCAACTTGAGCTTTTCTTAATTATGAACTAATGATCTCTCTTACTTTCCATCAATTTTTATAATAATCCTAACTTTCAAGTTCCTCTCCTCCATGCAAACTGAACAATAGTTATGCTGTGCTTCAATTTCCACGTAGAGTATAACAATAAGACTTCAGTTCTCTTGTGCAGCTGGCGAGACGACAGCAAACAGCAACAGCCAAAGCTGCACAGAGAAAGGAGGAGCGCGAGAGGGGGACGGGCGGAGTTGGGGGATAGCGAGTGCAAAGAGACGTGGAGACACAGACGAATCACATTTCTATTAAAATGCGAAAAGCCTTTTGCGGTTGTCGCTGTTTACACTTTGTGCTGGCTGCCCGCTCTCCTACTCTCCCTCTCTCCATCTCCCTCTCCCCCTTCCAGTTACTTGTCACAGCTCTTTCTTATCCGCCTCTGCAGCTGGCATGTGCCTTGCGTCTTGTTTATGCGCTGTCTGTTCGACCGTCTGTCCCACTGTCTTCGCAGTCTGATTCGCTGTTTATCGCTCGCTGCTGTTGGCAATGCACTTTGCATGCGAAAAAAAAGCGAACAGAAGAAAACATAATAATCGAAGAACGCGCGAGCGAACGGCGGAAGGAGGAGAGTGAGAGCATGAGGTCTGATCGACAAGGCGGCATAAGCCACCGAAAATAAACAATGCAAATGAAAAGAGACATAGATAAACAATAAATAAACGGCACAAGAAGCAATGCCAAACTGCAGCGCTGCAACGTCAGAGTGAAAGAGATGGCGCGCTGCTGATGGAACACGAGCAAGAGGAAGCAGCAAAGCAGAAGTGAGCAAAGCAGAGCAACGGAGCAGAGCAGCGCAGCAGAGCAGCGTACAGCGTGTCATTGAACGGCAGCAGAAGCTGCTAGAAAGCATGAGAATGTGTGAGTGAGCGAGATAGCTAGCCTCGGCTAGAGCGAGCTGGCGAACAAATATGCGAGACAGACTGGCGACGAAGACGACGTTGAAGAATTCATTCGTTATGCGGCTCGCAGCTAATTGTTAAATTGCTCTCGAAACTAGACAGCGGGTTGGGGGGAGGAGGAAGCGAGGGAGAGAGCTAAAGAGATGTAGAGTAGCAGAGTATAAGAGAGAGATACTAATTCAATTCAGAGCGCGTTCCACTGCGGATTTACGCTTAAAATGTATTTGTTAGTAGTTTTGTTGCCAATAAAGCACGAGAAATATCGCCGCTAACAACACGAACAGCGCTGAGAGACAGCACAGCAAATAGAGTAAAAGCCAAAGAACATACACAAAACAAAGGCCAGAAAAAAACCCAAACAAAACAAAAGAAAAACGTTGAAAAACATTGAAAACTGAATTTTACGATTTACGGTTGAGGCACTGAATTTCACTTAAAACGCTTTTATTATGGCGTTGTAGAAGCTGCCAGCAAATATAAAAAGCCAAACAGCAAGTGTGTGTGCCAGTGTGTGTGTGTGTGTGTGTGTGTGTGCCGGTCTGCTAACTGCTCGCATTCAGGGCACGTTCCAGGCAAACGTTGACGCTTCGCTTGCCAAATGGGCGCGAGGCTGAAGAAAACTTTGCTTTTTTCTCAACCACACACACACACACACGCACACACAGGTGTAATGTGTGTTGGCTCGTTCGACAACAGCTTAACAACTACAAGAACAACAACATTAACAATGGGCCATACAAGCCGTTTAAAAACAAATTATCAAACATGCTGCAGTAGCATCCACCTGTCATTCACAATGCCACACACTGATATAAGTATGTAATACGAAAAGAAAAGGCGTAAAAGAGTGAGCGAGAGAGAGAGAGGCCCAGAGCAGTGCCTACAATAAATAAAGACAATCAGTTAAATGTTTATAGACAGTCAATGATACTGACAGCGGGTGTTTAGGGTAGACGCCTAGTTAAGCTGACATGCACCATGGGATACGTGAGGTGGAAGAGGAAAAGCAAGAGGTGCAGTACGAGTAGATGAGCTGCTTTGTGAACAGTCGAGTAGAGTTATTCAATTATGGGAAAGCCAGAGAAGCTGTAGAAAATGTAAACAAGTGCTAGAATGAATTTGACAATCAAGTTTAACGAGAGGAAAATCTATTTTGCATTTTTTGTTCTCAACTAGATGCATACAAAGTTGATTTACTTTAAGCTAAAATGTGTATATTAATCACATGCAAAGGAAAAGATCAAAGTGACAGAAAAAACTGAACAGATTTATAATAAATTCTCAAGATATTTTAATTTCAAAATTATCTGCATATGAATTGCTTTAATTGTGATAGATCTATATAGATATATGCTCTACGACTCAAAGAGAGCTAAGTTCTGACATATCTTCTTTAGATCTAGCACTTCCATACATACATATATAACATGATTCTTGAGATCATACTCTATGTTATATGAGAGATTTTAATGCTCTAAAATGCGCACACAAGCTGAACAAAACCAGAAATTATAAAATCGAATTTAGCCTTCGGGCAATACGAAACTAAATAGCTATCGGTTGAGTAAAACTTGAAATATGCCTAGTTTTTTATACAGTATACAGTTCTATCAACATATTAATCAACACTTCTTGAGAAATCTTTCGTTTTCATATAATTTACTTAAGAAGTCCCATTCAATACTCAAGATATTTTCGGTATTCAAATAGTTTGCTTTTGAAATCCCATTCTATATCAGAAATTTATTAAAATATAGTATTTAGTTTACATATAAAAATCGCATTTAATGCTCGCAAAATCTTTGATTTTCATAAAATTCATAAAATTTCGCATAAAATTAAATAGTAGCCATAAATCTGTCTCTAGCTCTTTTGCTACTCCCTATCAAGGCTTTCCATCTTCACGTCTGCTTAATGCACACCCAGACCGAAGCACAAACAGTTCGCACACAATTCAGTTAAATTACTCAAATTAGTAATAAAACCATTTCTCGCACCTCAGATTATTTTCATTTGAAAGAAGAAGGAAAACAAATACTCCTAACATTTTTTTTTGCTTGGCTGCTAAGCATTTGATGTTTAATGATAGCTAAATATATATTGTATAAATATATACATATATACATAATCATATATATACATAGAGAGGTACAAGGTCTTTAATGTGCCTCAATGTGAAAGGTCGTGATTTCTCATACGCCGCGTGTAGCGAATGAACTGAAATGAAATGAAGATTAAAGTGAAGATCTGCTTGAAAAAGAAACTCATATCAATGGACGCTCATATTAAGCGGATTTTGATGAATGTGTGGCAGAAAGAGAGGCCCGTCGAGCGGGGGAGAGGGCAACTCGAGTTGCTTTTTCTGCGCTATACGAATCAGAGAGCAAATACAATGAAGCCGACACATGATGCGCGATATGTGAGCATGTGTTGATAGTGGATGACCTAAACGAAGGCAGTCAATTGAATGGACTCAGCTCTGGACACAAACATACTCAAGCACACACACACACACACACATGCACACATACACAGAGAGATATGCGGGCACTTTGTGTGCTAGAGAGGTATAGATAGAAAGTAGGAAGTGTAGGAGGCCATTAGCTGCTTATCGCGCTTTGAGTAGCTACAGCAAATATAGCGAGAGGGAAAAAGAGAGGGCGAGTGTGGGAGCTAGAGGGCAAATGGGTGGCAGCAGCTCTGCTGCAGAGAGACTCAAGTGTAAAGTTATCAAGTGCTGTGCATGGGACAGAGAGACAGACAGACAGACAGACGTCGCTGTCAAGGGTTAAAGTCATAGACAACGTCGAGTGTTTGGCTATGGCTTGTGACATAAAATGTTATCAAAAAGGATTATGACAAGCGCACAGCGCGAAGAGGTAAACACAGAGAGAGAGAGAGAGAGAGAGAGAGAGAGAGAGAGAGAGTAGGAGAGTGGGAGAGCAAGAGCGACAAGTGTATCAATGGCACAAAGAGGCA
Source organism: Drosophila navojoa (assembly GCF_001654015.2). The sequence continues at coordinate 13,663 of NW_022045860.1, read as the reverse complement.
GCCACAATGATATCTACGTTGATATCGTTGACAGCTCACAAAGAGGAAAGCACACACACACACACACACATACACACATATATTACATATTTACACAAAGTGAAAAAACTGAAAAAAACGAATTCAATGATAACTCAGGCACTGCTCTGCTCGGTGGGATAAGTGTCGGATGCTTGTCGCATTTCAGCTTAAATAAATTGCAGAAATCGCCTTTAAAAACTTTTAAATGGCATCTCGCTCCTCCGGTCCGCTGCAATTATTTCGGATAGTTTAATGGCATTTATTATCGGCTCGATGTCAACTATTATATTCTTTTTATTTATAATGGCAGCCACAGCTCAACACTCGGAGAAACTTGTGCTGCCCCAAGGCGAGCCAAGAAACTATCAAGCAGCAACTGAATCTGACTCTGGAATGTGCCGGCAACATAAAGTTTAACAAATGAAATAACGAGAAATGAACTGGCAACTGGAGATAGCCGACAGCTGAATACACTTGCCTAAATCTAAGACCTCTCTATAAAATTTATAATTTATGTATTATGATATGCTTATATCAAGCTGTCCATCTATATATTTTATAATCTATGTACCTTCCTTTTCATATATAAATATATACAGACATACTTCCATTCTAAGTATATTTAAATCTCTATAAATATAACAAACCCCATCTGTCTGCCTCTATATACATATATTTCTATCTCGATCTCTAATATCTATATACAATATATATCCAATAATTTCATAAGATTATCAGCTCATATCTTATCTATAGCCATTATTCCCATCTACATCTATTTCTATCTCGATCTCTAATATCTATTTACAATGTATATCCAATAATTTCATCAATACATCAGCTCACATCCTCTCCATAACCATCAATCTATCTATCCATCAATCCAATCAACGACAGCCTTTAATCTGATTCATTCTACATAATCTTCATCCTCTTGCCTCATCATCATCCATAGCAAAAACCTATAATACCCGCCGGAAGTGTATGCTATAAGCACCGTCTGAAGTCACGAATAAGAAGAAGCACGAGCAGCCGTCGCCATAGAGGCCAGACTTGAGTTCTGGTTCTGATTCTGTTGCCGTTACTGTTGCTGTTGCTCAGTCTCTGTTTCAGTTTCAGTTTCTGTTTTGCTTGGAATCGTGAGCGACACTTGATGCGTCCCAGCCAGCCACTTGGACAGCGTCGGACGGGCGCCGGACTGGGGCGTGGCATGCAGCTCAGTTAAATGCAATTTACTTAATGCCTGCACCCGCTGTCGCCTCTTCCGCACTCGCTCCGTCTGCTTATTACTTCATAAGTTTTATTATTGCCAGCGAATGAGGCAGTTGAGTTGAGCTTGTCGAGCTTGTACATAATTGGAAAGAAAAACCCGTTGAAATTGAAGCGACAGCAGTTACGGCTACAGCAACAAACACGGCCTGAACCAAAGTGACTGTGGAATACGCGCTCGAGGTGAAAGAAGTGCCAAGTCTTAATCAGGCAACGAAATATGTTATAATATAGGAATGTGATACCGATACGTATATTATCTATCTATCTATCTATTAATCTATAGCACCTGATTCAAATTACTAGATGCTGGCTATAGAATAAGCTATGTATGATATTATTCAATATTTGGTTCGACATTCAGTGCCAATTTCAAGTCCATTCTCTCGCTTCTATGTAAGGGCAGTAAGTCCTATAGATTAGCCACGCCCATAACTGACAGTATGCCAGTATCTTAAGTCTCTATCCATGCTTCAAAGGACTTCCAAAGATGTCCAAAGCCAATATACTCCATTAACTCTATAAGCAAGTTCCAACAACAGTTGCCTTGACAAGGCAAGAACTAGAGAAAGGGAAAGAGATAGTGTGAGAGCGAGAGAGAGAGAGCAACAAATAGTTGCCAAACGGCAGCTTCTTGGCAACTTGTGTGCGACATTCTTAACTTGACTTTGCTTTGGCAGCAAGTTGCATCCGCAGCTGTTGCTGCAGCTGTTCAATAATGCAATGAAAACATTTAAGTTGCTGCAACTTGGCGACTGCCCGCAAGCCCCACCCCTTCGTGAACAGTTTCTCAATTGCAATATTTATGAGCTGCATTCACTGACAAAATCGTGTGGAAAATAACAATGCAATTGCCAAAAGCTTTTCCTAGAGTTGTCGCCCATAGAGTTGTCACCAGCAGCAGCAACAGCAGCAGCAGCAGCAGCAATATTCCAATTGCAATTGCAATATTTCTTCGATATTTATTTGTTCAAGTTTTGTGACTGACAAACGAGGCGAAATCCAACTTGAGCTACAAAACTTCAAATGTTGGTTACCAGGCACTTTGTCAAGCGGTTTGCCAGGCACACAAAACCAGGAAATAGCCGTTTACAACACGCCCGATTGAGCAGGCCAAATAACATATTTATAAAGTTGAAATCAAATTGATGTGACTTCAAGTTTTTGCTTTATATGAAATAGAATGACGTAAAGAAATCAAATCGCAAAACTTGTGCAGAGAAATATACCAAAAAAATACTGAATAGGTATATATGACAGCATTACAAAGAATAAACAAATATCTCTTTCTACCTCTCTTCCTCTTTATTTTACTACCATTTTGGCTAGATTAAAAACTTGAATTTGATTTTCAAAATGTGACCCTATTGCATATTAGGCAATCAATATATGCTGCCAAATATGGTCACACTGAACAGTAATCTAAATGCTGGCCATTAGCTCTGACTCCCTCTCTCGCTCATTCTCTCTCTATCAACAGCTGTTTTCAGCTATTTCTGGCTATGCTCTGCGTTTTTTTTACAGCTGCAGACAAAGCTCAAACTCGTTTCTGAAACGCGAATATCGAGAGTAGGCACTAAAACAACAAACAGCATTGACTTGTGGGCGTTCAGAGACAATTAGCCGCATGCCGCAACCCGAAACAAGTTTTGGTGAGTCAACAGCAACAGCAGCAACAACAACAAGAACAACAACAACAGCAACAAATATTCGCTATACGGAATCAATGTGGCGCCTCAAACCAAGCGTGACAGAAAAAACCAGACGGCTGGCCATAGATGAGCCTGATGTGCTAGCTGTATGCCCTGTTCTTTCTTTCTTAGAGAAGAAACTATAATTTCATCTATATGAGCATTATGAACTAGCTGTATATGCGCTTCTTTCCTTCTTAGAGCAGAAGCTCTAAACATGATTAACTAGCGAAAGGATATGCTGCTTTCTTTCTATCTTAGTGAAGAGAATCTAAATATATATAGGAAAGCGTTAGAGAAGTGAAAAGTAAAAGATCTATAAGGCATATATGTATTTTAGTTTTTATAACGATAGCTAACGATTATTTAAAGCCAAATATAACAGCTCAAAATTCAAGTAAAAGTGAAGAAAAACTTATGAATTTTCCAGACAAAAGATATATTATATGTAAAAATAATAATATTTTAATATTTATTTATATTCTTATCATAAATACATATTAAAATATTATATTATAATAAAAATATTATAATATTATATTATATATAACTTTCTGCTAAAATGTGACTGGACTAGACTTTTAACCCAAAGATATATTATATATGAAAAGTAGATTTTTATTGCAAATTTTTGCTTTTTCTTATTAATTTTATAAAATAATAAATATTTGTATATTTTCTATTTATATTTTATTTGCTTTTCATATTAGTTTTTTTATCAAAATAATAAAGTACTTCATTAATATTTTTTAAATTTTTTATTTTCTATTTATATTTCTATGTATATCTATATATCGAAAATTAATCTGTCAGAAATAAAAATCGAAAAGAAAAATATATATTATTCTTTTCATACTCAAACACAATTTTTATATACCTCATCTCTATCTCATCATATGTACAGGGTATACTCAAACAAGAACTATGGAATTTCAGCGAGGCAAATACAAAATGTTCGACTAAAAAGTGCAGTTAAGAGTAAAGCGAGTGAGAGAGAGAGAGAGAGAGAAAGAGAGAATGAGAGAGCTGAGGCTTATGTGTAGTGCTGCAATTGCGTTGGTTAACAAACGTATTAGCGTGCATATTGTATAGACTATATTCCATTTATTTCATCTTTCAGCTATGCAAACGTCTGTCTCCCAGTCTCTCCATCTCTCCATCTGTCTGCCTCTCGATCTGCCTGTCTGTGTGCATTGCCAGCTGTCAGTCATAGTCAGCTACAGCTGCTGCATTCAATTACCATGGGGGCAGCCCCTGCTGATGCCGCTGCCGATTTCGATGCTGTTTGACCATTAAACGCTTTGCCAAATGATTCAACATTCGACAGTTCGCTTGCTGCGCAGCAAACATTTATTTTTCGATTTCTTTGTTGTTTCGTTGTTTCCGAATTGCTCGTGTTTTCACAGTATTTGAAGCGCTTTGGCAGCTCTGACAGCTCCCCGTGCATAACTGTGGGCACAATTTCCAAACATTATTTTCACAGTTTCTTCTATTTTTGGCTTTGCTTGGTTTAGCTGGCTTTGGCCAAGTTTCATTCACGTGCAGCAAATGTGTTTAAGGCAACGCAACTTTTTGCAACTAGATTCAAATTTCCAGCCCAAGAGAACTTTGTCATCGCAACTTTTAGCCATGGCCATGGCCAGGCCTAGCTTGTTGGCCTGCTCTGCTGTGCAGCTAATAAAGTTGTGTTTGGGCTTTAAACATTTTCTCATTTGAGTTGGCAGCTTAGACAGCTGGCTACAAAATGTTATATTTATCTATCATTTATATGAAACTTTGCGAGCGAAAAGTTTAAATTGAGACAGATTTTGGCATAAGCTGAAGCTAAAGCAACTATAAGTAGATATATAGACTGGGAATACACATTGGGAACATTTTTAAATATTTTTTTTCTCTTTTTTCACTTTTATATATGTAAGATATATCTTAGTTTTTCTTGATTAAGTAGCATAGCTAAGCTAAAGGCTGCTTGAGCTTTGTCTTACGGCTGAGAAACAAAGCAGAAACGCGAGAGTTGCGCTCTGCAGATATTAAGTCAGATGAAGAGCATGACGGGAAATGCGAACCCAAGTCTTAATTGATAAAAACAGAGAAACAGAGCTAACAATCGAGCTTAAGCTCAATTTAATGCCAGGAAATGCAATTTATAAAGCTGTAGAGCATAAAGTCTACTCGCTATCTATATATGTAAATATATATATATATCGAATAGCATTAGCTGAGACTTTTTGTTTAATTATTATTATTACTATTTTTTTTTTTTTTTTTTTTTACATATATTCAAGGTAAACTTTATGCATCTAATCTAAAAGCTTTTTCTTTTTTTCAAGTGCTGAGAAACCAAGCAGAGTATTATGTATATATATATAAATATACATATGTATATGTATGTGTGTACAAAGATATAGATATGTAAATATTGTGCATGATTCATGCGCGACATTTTCTCATTGCTCAATGCAACGCCCAACTTTATGTGGCCATAGTAAAAATTATATATATATATATACATATATGCTATATATACATATATATCTATACATAAATCCATTGTTGCTGCACCCACACACACAGCGCTCGGTGTTGGCTTCTTCTTTTTTTATTATTTGTATTTTTTGCTGCCCATTTATGGTTAGCTTTTGTTGTTGATTTATTGTAGTTTAGCTTTTGTTTGTTTAGAGTGCGAGTTTTTTTCTTTTTTGTTGAAAGTTGAAAGTGCCCTTAGATGTAATTTATCGATTGCATTTATCGATAGAATCTTCTACTCACTTAATCTGCCAAAGCTGTGCGACAGCCTCTTCTTGAGCTTCTGCAGGGCGCCGCCTTTCTTCTCCCGCATTGTGACGCCTGAAAATGGAGAGAGAGAGAAAAGTTGGGGAGAAAAACTTTAGTATTGAGCATTGATTGATATTTTTCAAGTTTTTGTTGTGGCTAAGGAGAGCTGTGTTGTTGTTGTTTTTATTATGCCATGCCTCCGCGCGCGCTGCGACAATTATAAAACAAAACACGCAACAACAACAACAACAACAACAATCACAACAGAGTTGACATTACAAATTAACATAAATCAGTGGAGCGTGGTGTGCCATAATAATAAATAGATAACTAGGGAGAGAGCCCCACCACAGCCGAACGACACGCACATTTCCACATGAAAAGCCAATTTACATTGTAAAATTCAAATGAAAAACTACTTCAAATTTAGAAATGCATTTCGTTGATGGGTATATAGATATGTATATGTATGTGTGTATGTGTGTAGTGCACCAGAGTGCGGGCGCCTGCTGCTTTATATTTATAGTAAAACAACAAACTATTCCCCTCTATATATATGCATATATACACCCATATATATACATATATAGATATGTGTGTGTGTATGTGCATCTGTCTGTATTTGTGTGCATTCGTAATTGAGTTATATAATTTGATTGTTGTTTGACCAATGTAACATTTAACCAACTTATTTCAGCGCTCAGTGAGCCATGCAAATTGTGTACAACTTTTTGCTTTTAACCGCATCCATTTTAAAGGGCGTAATTGTTGTTGTTGTGTTTGTTGTTGTTGTATCAGCTGTTTTCGTTTGTTTATTATGGCTGGCGCTGTTTAGCTGGCTCGTTGATTGGCATAATGATTTGGCTAGCGCAGTTAAACTAACCGTATTTATTATATATGCATATCGAACGGTTATCCAACCAACATGCCAAATGCTTTTGTCAAGCAATTTATATACATACTAAATATTTCTAAGTACATATACATATATTTTAATATATATATATATATTTTCTGTAATTCTTAGAGCTTGCAGAACTTGTAAACTGAAATTCTATCTAAATAAAAATAATATAAATATATTGATGGCAAGTTTATGTCTCGTTTGCCTTTGTTGCTGATATTTCCTCGATTTTTCAGCTCAGTTATTTCCACATAACTCGAGAACTTTTAGAGTTATTGATATGATATTTGGTGGTTGGCTTTGCAGGGCGTTTACATTATTTAAAAATATTTCAATTCTTTTATAGCTGCTCTTATGCCTGCTCTAAACTAAGATATGGCATATTAGAAAGTAAATTGCAGTATTAATATATGCCTAAGACTACATGTATAACAATAAACACATACGTACAAATACGTGACATAATAGGTCTCTATTTTATACATCATAAGTTAGGGTAAGCCTAGTTAAAGATAGTATATCGTCGCTCGCCTAGTTTTTTTTCTAACCACACACTCCCTGCTCAAGCAATTTTCCCATTCTAGCTCTCATTGATATGCAGACTGATTAAAAATTTGCGAAGAATTGATTATTGAACTATTTCTACGTCGCCCCATTATAAACTTCCAATCGATGCATTTCTCCACAGTAGACACAGTTCAGCTAGCCCGGCCAATGCCAACTGGTTTGTACAGTTGGCTTAGCTTCATTTGCATGCCATACAAGTTTTTGGCCAGGAAATTGGCACTCGAAAAGTCATTTATCAAAACTCTTCCACTTGGAACATGACCACCAAAACTTTGGCATTGATGTGAATGATGCCACATAATGCTGCATGCCACGCCGCCGGACGGACAGCCACCTTGACAGTCCGACCAATGCCAGACAGAGCCACAGCCACAGCGACAGCAACGGCAACAATTAAACATAAAAATATATATGTATGTATATATGTATATACATTTATATATAGTTTGTGTAGAATATTTTTCTGGTACTAAATCATTTGGGTAAGTGTCTGTCTCTTTGGTGTCGCTCGCCATAGCGATAGCCCACTGTTATTGTAGTGTCCATTATTATCATTATTATTGTGATCATTGTTGTTGTCAAAAGCAATTTGGCTTAACAACAATGCAGACAAGTCGAGCGCAAGCAATTTATGCCATCAATTCATAGATAGACAAGATAGACACATATATACACACATACATGTATGCATATATGGTGCGTACACATGCCCATACATGTATATGCACGTACGTCTATCTCGTATGCATATCGAGCACTTCAACTCAATTAAAGGCACACTCTCATAACCATAAGCTCATAGATGGCTCGCTCTTGTACAGAGAGAGAGAGATAATAAGCATATAGAAAAGGAGAGAAAATTATATTATAATTAGTAGAAAGCTAATTATATATAAATATAATCCAGAGGAGGAGAAAAAATGATAAAGGGAGAACGAGAGAGAGAGAAATAAGTATAGCTACCCAGAGAGAGAGACAGAAATAAGTATGGTTACACACAGAGAGAGAGAGAGAGAGAGAGAAATAGGTATAGCTACACAGAGAGAGAGAGAGAGAGAGAGAGAGAGAGAGAAAAAGAATGAGATACAGACAGAGATAACAACACAATAAACTCTATTACAGACATCAGAAATAAGCAAGTAAAAACTTAAACAAAAAAGAGCCACCCAATAGAACAAACACAGGGCACTCCCAAAGCTGACTCCCTCCTTACACAGTTATATACACCTATTAAACACCTTGACGAGAGCATAACCCACCCACACACGTAAACAATTTCCGTGGGTATAAATTATGTTAGCAACGGGCACAACTCACCAACAACAACAACAACAACAACAACAACAAGAGCAATAACAACTGCAATTGGTTGGCTTCAAGTGCTGGCAAACCGATTATGATTCTTTTGGCCTTGGCTCGCATAACGCAAGCGATTGCATACAAATGGCAGGCACTGTTGCTGGCAGCGAATGCAATATGCAAATGCCGAATGTCGAATGTCGAATGCAGCTGACAAATTGTTTTAAAGCTAGGCATTAGAAGAGGAAAAGAGAGAGGGAGAGAGAGGGTAAGGGAGAGAGAGAGTTGGAGCAACGGCAATTGCATTTACATTAAATGACTCGCAGTTGTCGTTGCTTGTTTTTAAAAGCCCATTAAAGTTGTTTGCGAAAACTTCTATTTTTTCTATTTTTCTCTCTCTCTCTCTTGCCTAAAAAGGCAAATAAGCAAAATGAGTTGCAACAAGCTGCAAGTGGAAGTTGCAGCAACGTCAAACTTATTTAATTAAGACTGCAAAAGGCGCTGCGAAAACTTTTCAGGCAGATGCTTCACTTGCAGTTGTACGAGATCGTCGTAGTTGTTGCTGCTAGGTTGCATTAATGAGTAGCATGAATACACACACACACACGCACACACACACAATCATAGACACACACTCTCCCCCCTCACCCTCTCTCTCTCTCTCACGCATTCAAATCAAACTTTGCAATTTGGCATCAATGTCAAAGACAGACGAAAATTGACTGGCAGCCGCAGCGAGTTCAATAGCCCCGCCCTGCTTGGGGGCTGGCGCCGAGGTGCCTCAAAAATAGACTGAGACAGCGCCACAGTGACTGACAGCATTATATGAACCGCTTCTCACAGGCAATTAGCACCAGACAAATTCGCCAATTGACCGTAATCAAATGCCCGTTAATTAGGTGCGAATATTCACTGTAAAAAGAGGAAGAGCCCAACGCTGTCTGCCAATTTGTATATGCGAATCATTACTGTAGCAACTGTCGGCAACTGAGTCACAATTAAAGATTTTACTTAATTACCAGCTTTGCGTCCCTTTAAATAACTCTATCATTATTTCTGACTAGACTAAGGAAAGTTTTACTAGCAATGACGGAACAATTACTGGAATGTAGCTAAATTAGCTAAAGAAGTTTTGGTCTGATGCTAGGATTTACATACCTAATATAAAGAGAATCAAATGGAAGAGAATATAGAATAGAGACTAGTCTTTAGCTGCATCAGTTGAGAATTTGACAGGAACTTTCATTTCTATAATGCACTCAGTTCACACTTCTCCCTCCCAAGTTCAAGTACCTCTTACAAGGTACCAGGTACCGTCTCGATTGTTCCAGGTGCCGCCTCTTCATACCTCTGCCTATCGCATATCAAAACCATATTAATATATCATAACACCTTTATACAAACACAAATTAACCTATATATTCTTATCATATCTCAAGAATACACTACTGCAAAAATAATAATAATCCAAATATTTATCGTAACATATGTTTTAGCTATCTAAGAAATTCCGCAAATGTTTTCAAACTATTTACTATATTCGCTAAAGGAAAAGCAAAACTGCATTAGCTTTCAACTTATTATTTCTTGATAATATATAAAAATTAATTGATAAGTGGTTTGATTAGTATTTCTTTCATATAGGTGAGTCAAGTCAATACTATATACATAAATGAATAATACAATGACTAAGAAAAAAAAACCCATAAAAATTTGGCAAACTTCATCCGGGAAACGAAATACCCCTTTGTCAGGGCGATTGAGGGTGGGACGTAAATGAATTGTGGCGGCGTATGAAATGATGAGCACTCTTTAAATTTCACGTTAATGACGTAATTAACTTTGAGGTGAGACGGGAGGGTGGGCGTGGCTTGCGGCAGCCGGTGACATGGGAACTCTCTGAAATTGTTGCGAGCCATGGCGTGGCGTGCCACACGACGTATACGTGACATTTTGGCCATGCACGCTCATTGCTCATGCAGCAGCAGCCACGCCCCCTCGCGCCACACACTCTGCGCCCGCAGGCGAACCACCACCGCCTCTGTCACATTTGTGGGCGCACGGCCAAGTGAAAATCGGTAGCATGAGAAAATAGATTTTCTGCAGAAAATATTCATGCGAAATATTTTGACACTCGGCGACAGCGCAGCTGACTAATTGCGAGAGTCGAGAAAGAGAGAGCCAGATTCCCTCTCTCTCTCTCTGTCTATCGTTGGCCAAAAATAGAGGTTTAAAGTGCAGCCAGCTGACGGAATTGAATGGGCCGTTGATTAAATGGCTTATAAATGACGTGTAGACAACTTGCCAATGGCAACAATTTCAGTTTACCGAAAATAGCCAAAAAAAAAAAAAAACACACGGCGAACGAGCAACGCCTGTCACACAATGACACGTGAGGCTGTAAGCCTCGTGGCCTTCGACCCACTGAACTGCTGCCAGAAGGTCCTGGAACAGGTCCTTGTCCTTGTCGTGCCTGGACAGAATGCAGCTGGATAATTGATAAGCCTTGCGGCGTGTAGCCGCAAATGTCAATGCACGCAGCGAGGGAAAGAGTGTGTGTGTGTGAGAGAGAGAGAGACAGAGAGAGGGAGGGGGGGGGGGGGGGGGGGAGTCTGGAAGGTTGAGCGACATTCACAATCGCATTAAATTTCAATAAAATCTTGCTAAAATAATTAATGACAAATTTTGCTGGTAATTTGCATAATCCTTTTTTATGCCACGCCAGTTCACGTACCAGAGATTAGCAACGGGATTAAATAGCGATATAGCAGTGTATATGTATGTATGCACACATATACACAGTTACACACATCTATTTTAATTGTATTTGGTTTTTATGCAATATTAATTGAAATGCATTTCAAAGTAATTAAACGCAATTGCCAAACAGTTTATGCAAAATGCAGTAAAAACAAATCAAATTGAAAACGTTTAACTAAAAGGAAATCCATAAAGGAAATCAGTGAAAATTTTATATAAATAATTTATTAAAATGTTAATAATATATGCCTAATTTATATGTATATTGAAATTTATATGTATATAAAAAATAAAAATAATAGTAATAATAATAATAATAATAATAATAATAATAATAATAATAATAAAAATAATAAAAAAAAAAAAAGAATAATAATAATAATAATAATAAAAATAATAAAAAATAATAATAATAATAATAATAATAATGATAAAAATAATAAATAATAATAGTAATAAAATTAAAAATAATAAAAAAAATAATAATAATAATAACAAAAGTGATAAAAAATTAATAATAATAATAATAATAATAATAAAAATAATTTAAAAAAATAATAATAATAATAATAATAATAAAAATAATAATGATAATAATATTTGTAAAAATTTATATATGTTAAATTATAAACAAAAAAACAAAAACATATGAGCTAAGGATAATAGATTATAAAAAAAAATTATAATTCTAATAAAAAATATGTCTAATATTTGTTGAAATTGATATGTATAAATACATATATCCATAAAAAAAATATATAAAAACTAAAAATAATCGATTATAGAAACCTTGTTAATATTTTATTGTTTATGCTTTTATAAATCTGTTTCACACATATTCCACCTGATTAGATGGATTTAATAAAGTGAAAATTAACTTAGCTAAGCTTTGCACTTGAAAATATATTCCCAGCTGTAAGCAATTATAATCTAAGCATAAAAAAATACCCCAAATGAATTTCTATATCTAAATTAAATACACTTTCCAAACTTTTCTAAATAATTTTAGCTTTAACAAAATCCTTTTCCTGACTGAACTCTCAACAGCTCTTTCATTTAATGCCCCATTTAATGTTCTCCCAATTTCTAGTTCTGCCCTTCCCCCACCACCGCCACATTTCATGCTATTTCATCGTCTCAATTTTGATCAATCAACGCCGCCGTTCGCACCCCTTTTATTTGGCTCGCACATTTATTGGACAAGTCGTAAAATTTAAAAACCATTAACAAAAAAAAAAACACAAACAAAAACAGATGAAAATTCAACCAAAAATAAAGCCAAACGCACATTAAATGAGCTCAGGCAAGAAAGGAAAATTAATTTGGCATTTAACGGTCTTATATACATTTATTTATATTTATATTTATATTTATATTCATATTTATTATGCACAAATGAATTTGGCCAAGGCAGAACAAGTTTTATTACCATATAGAACTATATTTTTCTTTATCGCCAACAAGAAATCGCAACGTCCGTCAAGTGGGCGGTGCGCAGATGGGGCGTGGACGATAAAGTCCAAGAAAAAAAACCCATTTATATAAATTACAAAATTAGTCAACCAGTTGCATGCGAAACGGCTCAGACCTTAGACTTTAGCTTTGAGTTACGCCTCAATTTTTATGATATTACACACCTGTTTTAATGCGGCACACACACGCACACACACATAAGTTGCCAAATTGCGTGTCTTTTAGCCGTTTATCAGCTTGCCAAATCGCCAAACGAACGAAATTTAATTAAAATTCACAAAAATATCAACATATATACACACATACAAACACACACACATACATGTTATAGCAAGTGAACAATATATATGTATATATATATATAATCCTAATTACACTCAGCCTTAGCTCAGCTTTCTAATTGATTTAGCCATCGAAAATATATGGCGAGACTTGCACAGTTTCATTCTCAGCCAGGCCAAATGCAAACGAGAAATGAAACATCTCTCGATTTCTATATGGGCGTCATATTTAGCAGGCGGCTTTAACTAATTGCAGCCAGTCGAACGTCTAATTAAATTGCGTTCGACTGGCTCAGTCAGAGCCAAAAGCAAACAAAATCTAAACAAGTTCCTTGTGTCTCGTCCAATAAATCAAACTCGAAACGCGTTAGCGAGGGGCGAACGTGAAATTGTGGGGATACACATACATAGAGCTGGTAGAGGGAAGTGTGAAAGAGAGAGAGAGGGAGAATGAGGGAATGAGAGAGAGAGAAAAGGAAAGAGAGAGGGAGAGAGACAGAGAGAGAGATAGATAGAGACAAACAGAGAGGAAAGAGAGGAAGAGACATAGTGGAAGACAGAGAGAGATAGAGAGAGAGAGAGAGAGAGAGAGAGAGAGAGAAAGAGAGAGAGAAAGAGAGAGA